>JAAKBH010000055.1:500000-650358 GCA_019776075.1 Amaranthus palmeri | reverse complement strand
GGTGTTACAAATGGTATCAGAGCAACCCTGCGATCGTGACTGATTGTGTGTTCACTGCACCTAGCGGGGGAAAAGATCCTGAAATGACGGTCCAACGAGGACGTTGTATTCCTAAGTGGGGGTGAGTGTGATACCTCAGATTTAGCTTGAAAAGAGATTGATATACTACTCATATCAACAAGGTGCATCTTCTTTTCTAGGGAGCCCATTTGCTAAGAACCCCACAGTTAAGCGTGCTTGGTGGGGAGCAATCTTAGGATGGGTGACCTCCTGGGAAGTTTCCTGGGTGCGCACGAGTGAGGCCAAAGTGCGCTGGAAAGACTTGTGTTGGTCTGTGGGGTCAGTCTACAATCTCCATGAGTAGTCACCGGTGGTCCGAGGGGCCGAGGTGTTACAAATGGTATCAGAGCAACCCTGCGATCGTGACTGATTGTGTGTTCACTGCACCTAGCGGGGGAAAAGATCCTGAAATGACGGTCCAACGAGGACGTTGTATTCCTAAGTGGGGGTGAGTGTGATACCTCATATTTAGCTTGAAAAGAGATTGATATACTACTCATATCAACAAGGTGCATCTTCTTTTCTAGGGAGCCCATTTGCTAAGAACCCCACAGTTAAGCGTGCTTGGTGGGGAGCAATCTTAGGATGGGTGACCTCCTGGGAAGTTTCCTGGGTGCGCACGAGTGAGGCCAAAGTGCGCTGGAAAGACTTGTGTTGGTCTGTGGGGTCAGTCTACAATCTCCATGAGTAGTCACCGGTGGTCCGAGGGGCCGAGGTGTTACACCGGATGACTTGCTATAGTAAGTTTTATTTTTTAAAAAAAAAGATAAATTTAAAAAAAATGTCAAAAAAGTGTTAAAAAATGTTCAAAAAAAATTATGATTTTTTTTATTATTTAGAATTTTTTATGTAAATTTTCAAAAATATTTTCTAATTTTAAATTAATATTTAATTTATTTTTTTGGTGAATTACCTACTATAGCAGGTCATCGGGTTACTCAAGCTTACTCTAGGAAAATACCCCTCAAAGTTGGGATTATTCATGGTTAATCAATAGGTGGGATTATTGTAGGAAAATCATGAATAGTTCGGATTATTCTAGGTAATTTTTCCTAAATATAAAGAAAATAATTTTTGATGTGTAAGAGAAGTTAAATGTATTACTTTATATTTTCTTGATAGATATTGTTCAGTTTTTGTAGAATATAATGATAGTATAAACCAACTGGAATATGAAATATAACAAAAATAATAAAGAATGACTCCAATTACCTAATTTAGCTAAATGAAGAAATTTTCTAAAAATACCCATTTGTCATTTTGGAGGAAAAATAATTAACGTGAGAGTGACACGTGTCCTTGCTGAATAACGGTTTTAGTATATAGTATAGATGGTGAATAGGAAGAAGTATATAAAGAATAAAGAATGATTCTAATTACCTAATTTAGCTAAATGATCAAAGACATTTTCTAATAATACCCATTTGTCATTTTGGAGGGAAAATAATTGACGTGAGGGTGACACGTGTCTTTACAGAATAACGGTTTTAGTACATAGTACATATTGTTAATAGTATATAAAGAGATGAAGACTCTTAACATTTTTCATTAACATTAGTATTCTTAACTTCACCTTACATCTTGATTAAACATAAATTTTCATTCTTAAACATGGCAGCTGGAAACAAGTCTTTTGCAGTAACGTTTTTTGTAGTGGTGATTCTTAATCTTATCAGTAAGTATTTCAAATTAAGTATAACAAATATTTAGCTAAATTTGATATGATTAGAATTATTATCATAAACAATTAATCATAT
Organism: Amaranthus palmeri; assembly: GCA_019776075.1. Classification (NCBI taxonomy): domain Eukaryota; kingdom Viridiplantae; phylum Streptophyta; class Magnoliopsida; order Caryophyllales; family Amaranthaceae; genus Amaranthus; species Amaranthus palmeri. The sequence continues at coordinate 648,541 of JAAKBH010000055.1, read as the reverse complement.
TGAACAAAATATGATATGATTCTGATTATCTATAATTATCACCATTCACCAATAATAATAAGAGCAATTGATAAAGATAAGTTGAATAATAAAAAATATAATATCAATGAAGACTCTTGACATTTTCATTAAAAAAATTATCGGTTTTTCTTATCTATGTACCAGTTGCTGCATAGGTTTAAACAATAAAATTTATAATTATTTGAAATTTTATTTATAATATTCTCTAAAGTATTATTATATTTACAAATTTTAGAAGATATCTTCTATCGAATTAAATATAAAATTTATTGTCTAAGTATATGTACCAGACACATAGTTTAGGAAAATCAATATATTATTATATCGAAATTTTATTTTACTGCTTGATTAAGTATACATCTTCATTTCTATACTTGGGCAAATACAAGTTGTTTTCGTACTGATTTTTTTACTTTTTTTTGTTGTTATTGTTGTTAATTTTTTATTATTATTATTCTTTTTTTTGTTTTGCAATTTTTTATATTTATTCACATTGTCAATAATACTTATATTTTTTGATTGTTTAGGTACAATTTATTGTGGAAATACCAACTTAGACCCTGAATTTTCTGAAGTTCACCTTACTCAACAAGTTAGTAATTATCACTGCATTGCAATTCCAACTAGTAGTTGCGACGTGAGAATTTGTACTGAATTATGTACATCGAAACTAAAACTTCGTTGTACTTTTGATTCACTCTGTTGTTGTTCTTAATAAGAAAGAAATTTCTTTTGAATTATGAATAAAAAGATCGTTGATATAAAATTATATATGTGTTTATATTTAATATTTTTCAACTCCAAATTAAATGCTTGTATAATGTGATCTACGAAAGGCTATTGAGTTTTGCTAAAATAATAGAAAAGAAGTTTAAAAAGTCAAATACTTGCAAAATATAATGACACAAATTGTTCTTTTTGAGAGAGGTGTTATATACATGGGCTAAAGAACCCGGCCAAATAATACAAAATAAATAGGAAATAACAATGTAGGCTTCTTGTTTTAAGATCACCTCTCTGTGAGATGATTACCCACAAGAATAACTAATATAATAATATAATTAAAATAGGAAAAATTACCTAGAATAATCAAAATTATTCATGATTTTCCTACAATAATCCCATTTATATTTAATATTTTTCAACTCCAAATTAAATGCTTGTATCAGTTTTTTATTTTTCAAACCAGACAACAAACCGTACTATGGTTGAAAATCATAATTTATTTTTAAAAAATAAGTTGTTATCTGGATATTTCAACATGTAGTTATTTTTGTATAGTTATATATACTTAAATGATATTGATGTTATCAACTAATTAAAAATTATTATATTTAGTGATTGTAGGTGCGCAATATTTGGACAAACACATGTAATAATTTGATTAAAAATAGGGATATTCTACATGGTTAAGCACCAAGTATAGTGAAATTCACAAACTAGTTATTCTTGTTTTCGATTCTACATGGTAAGCACCAGGTTAAGGATAACTATTTGCCGTAGCTATATTAGGTCAAAAACGTTAAAAAAACGTTAAGTTGTGAAATTACTAAATTGCCCTTGTTTATTCTCCATCATCTTCTTCCTTTAACTTCTTCCTTCACCATTAATTCACCTTCCTTCACCATTAATATATCATTGCAATCACTAAAGATCGAAGCTTAAACCCCTAAAATCAAACCTTGAGCTTCATCTCCAATCTTAAAAAGCTAAAATTGTAGGACAAATATTAAAACTTTAGAATTATTATTTAAAGTAAAGATTAAAACTTTAGAATTACTCCCTCCGTCCCATTAGTTTTGTCCACTTTGTAGTGGGCACGCAAAATAAGGAAAATAGTAGTGGGGTATTTTTAGTGATTATAATAATTGAAAAAGGTGATAGTGGAATATTTTAAGTGAATATAATAATTGAAAAGGTGGTAGTGAGGTATTTTAAGTGAATATAATAATTGAAAAGGTGGTAGGTGGGGTATTATTAAATAATATAAGTTGGGGTAGTTGGGGGTATTTTGGTAAAAAGTTTTGCCAAAAAAGGAAAGTAGACAATTAAAGAGGGAATAGTGGACAAAACTAATGGGACGGAGGGAGTATTATTTAAAGTTACCAAATAAAGATGAAGTGGTGATGATATAAAACCTAAACTAACTTCTTAATCAAACCCAAAAAATTGAATTAATTAAAAGACTTAACTTTGAAAAAATATATTAAATGAATCAAGGTTGACTAATGGTGGTTTGGCTTAAGGAATAACTAGGAAGGGCCAAAAGGTGGTTGCAAGTGGGGTGCTGGGTTGCGCAAAACTGGCTGGGTGTGTGGATGTGCTTGCATAGTAAAATCATCCGCCATGAGTCCATGACGTTGCAAATATCAGTGGAAATGCAGAATAGTAAAACCAGTGCAAAAGCAATAAAACGGATAATTAGTATCTACATTGTAATCACTTACAAAAAAGGGGTACTCACTTAGACTATCCCTCACTGCTTAAAAAATAAGTCGACGTCGAAATTCATACCTTCAGCCACTCAAGAAGACCTTGCTCCACTTTGCCAACTGATACAGCTTTCTTTTCTAGGGGTTTAAGCTTTGATCTTTAGTGATTGCAATGATATATTAATGGTGAAGGAAGGTGAATTAATGGTGAAGGAAGAAGTTAAAGGAAGAAGATGATGGAGAATAAACAAGGGCAATTTAGTAATTTCACAACTTAACGTTTTTTTTAACGTTTTTGACCTAATATAGCTACGGCAGTTAGTTTTCCTTAACCTGGTGCTTACCATGTAGAATCGAAAACAAGAATAGCTAGTTTGTGAATTTCACTATACCTGGTGCTTACCATGTAGAATATCCCTTAGAAATAAAAACTGTATACCAGACCAAACCTAACCGTTGTAAAAAGGTTTGATTTGGTATGATATTAGCGTCAAGCCAGACCAAACTTCACCCTTAATCACCCTAGTTATTTAACATTAGGTATTCTTTTGAGAGACCGTCTTTTGTAAAGACGACTCTCAAAAGTCCAGCCAAAATCTGTATTTAGAATTAGACTGAGCTCTTAAGAGCCGTGATTACAAAAGACGGTCATTTATGATTTAACATTATTTGTATAAACAATGAAATGCACCACTTTACTACTTTAGTGTTGTGTTCTATCTGTATGTGTATCCGGCGGAATTCCCAATGTTGCAAAAGCAATACCTAACATTCAAATTCGGCAGATCAGCTGAAAGCTGATCAAAATCATCTCTGTGGATTCTGCATGCTTTTGATTAATCCACGCTTTTCACCAAAATGATTCCAACTCTGATGAAATTGAAATCTCCAATGTCAATGCAAATACTCGATTTCCATTACATGATGAGTAATCGCTGCTATCGACCTCCCAATTTCAGGTGTGAAATGCCCAATTCATCACCATTGTTGCAATTGGAAGGAAAAACAAGGACCCTACATACTGGGAGGGACCCTCTTGTGGAAAAACCCAAATGGTTGAGACAAAAAGCTCCTCAAGGTAACAAGTTTCAACAAGTCAAGGATTCTCTATCTCGCTTGAATCTCCATACGGTTTGTGAAGAAGCCCAATGTCCCAACATTGGAGAGGTATCTTTCCCTATTGTTTTTTTAATACTTATTTGAGTTTTTAGTTTCTTACGATAATGGACTGTACTAAAATGGCATCTTCATTCTATTAAAAAAAAAAATAGCATGTTCATTTTGTCTTCCAAGAATGATAGTCCTTAAATTGAGAAATATATGCCATAAGGCTGAGATTTTCTAAATAGAGACATATATTTAAGGTGCTCTAGCATCATCATCATACAATCTACTAATTTATAAGCACTTTGTGCAAAGTGTCACACTTACAATGTAATACAATGTTTTTTACAAGCATTTAGTTCCAAGTGTCACACTTCAATTTTAACCCAATGTATTATTATTTTTATATATGGAACTATTTAAATCTAAAAATTATAAAAAGTTATTATAATGAAAGTGTGCGATTAGATGATTCAAACAATATCCCGCTTGACTATATTTTTGCTTACTCATTAGTTGCAATGTATAAAATAAGCTTAAACAAGGAATAGTGTCAATACTGTGATGTAGCGACTATTTGAGGATGGAGAAAGTATTACACAAACAAAACACACATGTAACAACATCATATGATATGATTGAAGATTTTTCAACTACTACTACTTTCATGGTTATCAAGAATATATGAGTTCACTAATTTCAGTATTCTTTCCGACATTTAATTCTACAATTACATCCAATTTAAGAGGGAATATTTAATCATAATATCTATTCAAGTGTATCTTTAGTGGTGGTTGTGCCGCTGCTACCCCACTAGAAGTACGTTGCTGTTGTGGTGGGTGTTCTTTTCTTTCCCACACATTTTCTACTGCTGTTAGTTGGACCTGCATTTGTCTTGGTATAGCAGTCTTAGTGCTGTGTGTGGATGCGTAGCTGCTGGAGGGTGTGCTGTGTTATATGATATCTTAGTTTAGTGAAATTGAGTGTGTTGTCTTATATGCTATCTTTCAGTCATAGCCTACTATAATAACTTCTAAATAAATAGTTTGTTCTAGAGTTTAATTATCTGCTTACCTTCTTCTCCGAACTTCGCTTTCCTTAGAATCATTCCAGCTAGTATTATGTTGAGTTTACTGAGAGAAAATTATAAGGGATATTCGATATGGTAGCACTCAAGTTTGATCAAACGTAAGATGTAGCAAATTTTTTGGTTTTGTCCACATAGTAGCATCAAAGTTGTACACTAATTAAATTCGGAGAATTAACGAGGCAGAATGTGTGTTTTTTCTGTTCATTGTATTAAAAAACTATGTATATTTACTTTTGTACTCTTAGAAAATGGCTGGATTATTCTTGCAAGTTTGGATATCCATAATTATTCTCAATATAAGTTCCCTCCATTTTCTAATCAAGTTGCAATTATCCAAATCAGTGCATCACAATAAACCAAAGAGACTGAAACCCCTAATCCCTAAAAACCTAAACCAAGAGCCCACGTTTCTAGCGAACCCAAAATTTGCTTGATTAAAATCGACCCATCAAACACTAGATCCTTAAGTGAACCGGATTTTTAGATAAAAAAAAGAAGAAAACTATGAAAAAGAAGAAAACTAGTAGCAATAGACAATCTATTAGTTGAAAGAAACTAATTTTTTGATAATCATAAATTTCTTAAAGAACACAATTAGGTCTTTGAACCTCCAAATATATAGTACGATAACCGAGTATTACAACCACAAACAAACTACAAAAAACTAACGCTCAAAGAAAAAATTAATAAGAATTGGAATAATAGAAATATAGAATTACCCAAATTCAGGAGTGATTGCATGATGAATTGCTTCTACAAATGTTAGAATCAATGGTAGTAGAAAGCACAAAGTTCTTTCTTCTTTCCTATTAGATTTTGCAGGGCTTTGGCATTGGTCTTATTAATCTAAGCTGTCACACCATTCTATGCAAATTAAATTCATTCTATTGGCCATTTTTCAAAAACAAATTGAATATGTAACTTCTAACATTAAAACATAATCTAAAAAAAGGTTTAAACCAAAGCAATTATTATTACCCTTATAATCAAAATTGAATCCACCCAAAAAAACAATTACCTTCATAATAAAATAGGAAATTAAGATTCCAAAAAAAAAAAAAGAAATTCACTTGAAGAGATTCGTAACCTTATCCTAACCCTTTCTTATTGTAAGATCTAACAATCTTGACACCTTTCATGAAGGACGGGAGAAGAAGCAGACATACTAGGGTCGAGGGGAAGCAGCAGCAGAACAAAAACTTTAGGAGGAGACGAAATTGAAGCTTTCGAGGAGAAGCAGCAAGAGGATGAGGGTAAGAGGTGAGGGCTGCCATTTGTGAAGGAGTGAGAAATGAAGGAGAACGGAAATCAATAATAAGAATATTGGGTTAAAATGTAGGAGTGAGAAATTTAACGCCCCATTAACGTTTATAGCAGTTAATGCTACGACGTTACTAAATGTACTAGTTTAATGCTACCATGTGAATAAAGCTTAACACATTGCTAATCTCACGTTTTGCCAAACTTGAGTGTTACCATATGGAATATCCCTATTTTAAAAGTACATACATGACTATAGTCATACAATCTATTAGTACCTTTAAAACAATAACATGTATCCTATATAGTGAAGGTATCCTTATTCAGGGGTATATATTATTTGATTAAATGAAAGCATAATATTGTTGTTCAACCCGCACTTGCGGATATGCTTATTTTTCTTATCAAAGTGAGTAATTATTTCAGAGCAATTTGCATTGCAAGTGTAATGATGTGTGTTCTCTTCTCGAAATTTACATGACAGTGTTGGAATGGAGGGGGAGATGGAATTGCAACAGCAACAATCATGGTTCTTGGTGATACGTGCACTCGTGGTTGTAGATTTTGCGCTGTTAAAACTAGTAGAAACCCACCACCTCCTGATCCTATGGAACCAGAAAATACAGCCATGGCTGTGGCTAGTTGGGGGTATCTTCTGTTTCATTAACTTTTCTTTCGAAATTCTTCTCTTTCCACTTTTTTTTTTTTTTTTTTTTGTTTTTTTTTTTGCGCTTTATGTGATGTACTATTATTTTTAATTATGCATGCCATTTCTTTACTAGTATAAAGTGACCTTTTTGCTCTAGTTTATTGATGTTGCTCCTTAAATATGGTGACATAAATGTATGAAGTTGAATATCAAGAGTTAAGCATGCCCACTTCCATATTGTAGGACGGGCAATTTCTTACCTGTATAAGCTAGTGCTCTCTTTCCCAATACTTTTGGAGTTTGTGAATCTGTCTTTATTTTCAACAAGCACATCTAGTATGTGCCTGCTATTAGGAACTCAAACATTTGATTGAGGTTCATCCTCATTTACCCTCGTTTTGTGTAGACAATGCGAGGAAGTGGCGCTACAACTTTCTCTTAGCCCATTCTTTCAAACAATTGTTGGATTTAAACCATCAATTTCTTTCACCAAGTCTTACATATCCTCACTCTTTTTACATAATATATGCTTGATAAATACATACTCTTGTAGATGTAGTTTGTCCTTTTCTTAAATGCATCCCAAAAGTTTTGTCTCATTCTTGTTGGCCATGATGTCTGGATACTTGGTCTGCCACCATAACTTTGCATTATCTCCCAAATCTTGTTGGTTATGAAATTTGGATATTTGGTGTGCACCATAGCTTTGCATTGTCTCCCAAGAACATGGCCTAAAAGTAGATACCCTTAGGTTGTTTCCCATTTAACAATTTCTGCAGTATCGATCCATTTGATGTAGTTCTCCACTTCCTAAGAGTTTCTTTCGTGGCTTTGAGTGGCCTTCTCTTTGCTACACAACTCACGCTCATTGTAGCTCACACATTTCAGTCTCACACTCTCACTTTTAGTGTGGAAACCTACTTCTTTGAGGTGGATGCTCCAATTTTCATGAGCTTTGTGACTGAGATCTCTACCAACCACATCTGTTTTTTGGGCGGAGAACTTCTCTAGCTCGATGCTTTCAAGTAAGTGCACTCTCATTTCCATGCTCAATGGGATTTGATCTAGCTCATCTTTGGTTGTGCAATAACAAGAATTGACTCATGAAAGTCTCTTAGATGGTGGAATGGTGTTATGGTCCATTATATTCTACACTTTAGACGTGTGATCTTTGTGTATTGTCGACTAAAATACAAGCCAAGTGTGCCTAAGGCTTATTTGCGCTCAACAAACATAAGCACTAAGATGCATGCAAAACATAGGGAAGGGGATGGGTAAGGAAGGAGAGAGCATCTTGTTTGTTTAGAAGGGAAGGGAAGGGAAAAGAAAGAAACAAGTGTTTTCCCTCCAAATCTTTCCACCTTAGGAGAGATTGTATTTCTAACAAAACTTGTCCATGTTGTCTCTCCAAAACCTCCCCTTCAAACCCCTTCTCTTCCTTTTTGTTATCCAAACAAAAGATTCTCCATCCTTACAAATCCCTCTCCTTTCTTTCCCCTTGTTTTTCTCTATCCAAACATAGTGTTAGTAGACACACACTTGACACAAACATAGTACTGGGAATAAAAAAATAAAGACACTAACTTGTAAAAAAAAGAGACTATATATATAATATAAAAGTGCTTAGAACCTAACACTAGCAGCCCGTTTAGTTGTTGGTACTAAATGGTGGTAATTAAAATGATTTGTAGTGTAAATTTTCATGAAATATACCAAGTCATTCCCATGGTAATGAAACTTTGATCATATTTGTTAATAATTTTTCATTACCGCCTAATAGGCTAATACCTTCCCTCCAAATGGTAATGCATTGATTAATTTTACGAAGAAAATGAAATGATTGAAGTAGAACCAACATGACCATTAAACTTGTTTAGAGATTTTCCTACAAAAATTACCCAAACTTCCCATTATCCTTCCCACTAATTAATACCGACAACCACTTAAATGGTTTTCGGTGATTGCAATCTTTTATTTTTGTGATTAGAGCTTGATAATTGAATGGAGGCTGTATAATGCAGGCTCATGCAGTTGTAAAGAACTTGTAAAAGCTTACTCAATGTTAAATAAATCAGAGTTGTAATGATCCTTGTCAATTACTTTATTTTTGTCATATGCATGAATAAAGAACCCTAACGGGACACAAATGATTTTGCACGGACCTTTTTGGTACCAGTTATTAATTACTTCTTTGTAAATGCCATGGTTTAAACTAAGAGGATTTAGCTTTATAGCTCTATAATTTCGGTCCCTTATAATACTAATGCGCAATGCAACTTGATAATGATTTTATTTTTAATATAGTTGTTGTACGCGTTTGACTTGGGTAGATAGAATTGGAGTAAGAAAATAAGATGAAGGGGGACCATTGCCCCTGTACTTATTTCATCAGTTGTTCATAGACATGATAAATGTGGATCATTTTTGAACTTTTCAAGGCTGACTTTTATACTGGAAAAAGGCTCTTATTTGGGTAAAATTGGATTCAGTTCAAAGACCAAAAACAGTTTTTGTTTCAGATAGTTGATGTCGTAATTCGTTAACTGATGTTGTTTTGGCCAAATTCTTTGCAGTGTCGATTACATTGTTTTAACAAGTGTTGATCGGGATGATTTGCCTGATGGTGGAAGCGGCCATTTTGCGCAGACCGTCAATGCACTGAAGGTAGATGGGACTTTTTAGAATCGTTACTTCAGTTTTCTTTTTTATTCTGGCTGATATTTCCCAAAAGAGAAAAGAGGCTTGACAAGAAATTACATGATGTGCAGAAACTCAAGCCTGAAATCATGGTAGAATGTTTAACATCTGATTTTAGGGGAGACACGAAGGCTGTAGATACTTTGGTGCATTCCGGATTAGATGTTTTTGCTCACAATATCGAAACTGTCAAGCGGCTTCAGCGAATAGTTAGAGATCCACGGGCAGGGTAAATTTTGTGTTTTTATGTTTTTGCTCACAATACTTTATGAAACCGCCTCTAATAAATAGCTATGTTTTACTACCGTGTAGACAAACCTAATCCAAATGCCTAGTGGATTGCTTCTACATCACATGTGAAGTCAATAAGTATGCTTATAGGGTTCTGAAACTTGATGTGAATGCATGTTCTTTCTAATGACATGCATTGTGATTGGTGGGATTCTGTATTTATCTGTATAGGTCTTAAAATTCCAAGTTAAGCCTATCACATGAGACCGGGGTCCCACTTAAGACCATATATGGACGGTTCTCAATCTACTGTTATTGTCTTGTCTAATCATGTAACGAAACCAATGATGGATTTCTTTTTAGCAACAAATTTTTGAGGAACTGTGAAAAATTGGTGGCTTGGAAAGGGCTTGTGCTGCCTCTTAGTCTTGTGATGCTGGAGAAGAGTGAGAGATGAGGGCCTAGGGAGAAAGAAAGAGATGGAGAGAAGATAAGTAAAGTTTTGTTGAGAAAGGAATTCGAGCTGAGCAAAGGACTTAAACATTTCTTGGGCATTAAAAAAGATGTTAATTGTACTTGTATTAACTAACTAATTGCTTACAAACTTGCTTTACATTTAAGCCATACCCGATGGGCTATGAGATTCAGACTGCACGGAATCAAATACTGGCATTGCATACATCTGGCTCTCCCAACCCCACACTTAGGAGCCACTTAATGGCACTGCAGTAATGAAATGTTGTTGAAAATTGGGGACTGATACAACAACTATTTTAGATCATATAGATATAAAATTTCCCTGATAAGAACTTGTATTATGATCAGGTTAGGAGCAACAGAATGGTTTAGTTATATGAATCATCAATGATTATTGATAGTTATTGACTCATGAAGAACAACTTTGGAGGATATTCTGTTGAATTCAATACAATTATTTGTGGGGCTTTTTATATCCAACAAACTGTAGGACTTGCCTATTTGATTGATGAGACTAAGGCATCGGAGCTTTCTAATCTATGGTATTTTGAATTTTGAAATATAATCTGACATATTTGTTACTGTTATGTAATCCTTCCTTTTGTAATCTGCTAAGTATCTTCCATTTGGCGTTTTATTAATTAAATACCATTTTTGGTTAAAAAGGTCAATGGAACTATGGAAGTACCAAAGTGACCATGATTTATGTGATTTATATTTCTCCTAAACTTTTCTCTTTCTAAGGTTGAAGGCAAAGGTGTCTGAAATATTTTTCATTCATGTACACATGAATGCAACATTTTGACAAATCTTCCAATAGGATAAATGGTACACAAAACTACCGATATTATAGTGTGAGGTCTAACGAGGTGAATCATCTTACTAATTCTTGATGTTCGCCGCAATTGAGCCAGAACAATAATGAATTTCATTGATAAAAAAGAATCAATTGGTGGAATTTGAAAGATGGAAGGTACATTTTTTGCTGGTAGTCTGGTACGATATTTCTCTAAAAGCTGATTGTACAAGTGAGGAGAATGCAAATTCAATTTGGTCGCATATGAAGAATCGTATCACTTGTGCACCTAAGGACATTTTTGGATAATTAAAGGGTGTTAGGCTAGTGCGGGCACGTGGAATGAGGAAGTAAACATTGCAATAAAGAAAAAGTAAGAATATTATTTAGTTTTAGGAAAATATAGGAATGAGGAGAACATTCAAATTACTAGTCTGATGAATAATCATGGAAATTGATTTTCTTAATTGTAGATTAGTATTAGAATAGGCCACTCGAATATGATCTTTCTTACTGACGATCTCTCACATTAATTTGGTTTGATTCATATCTGATTCCATATGTTTTGATTAAGGCTTTGTCATTGTTGTATGTGTATATGGCTTTTATAGCTACAATAAAAATGGAGGAGTTATCTAATAGTTTGTTTTGGTTAAAGGATATGGAGGTAAATGAAGGGAGGGTATTTTTTTTTGCAAATTGTTGGGGCATGAAATGGAGTAATAACTCTTTCAGATATTGTGAGAGATTGGAAGGCATTACTTAGCCCCCCCCCCCCCCCCCCCCCCCAAACACACACCACACATACTCTTCCCTGCTCTTTTTTTTTATATCCTCTTTCTTTATGCGAACACACTCGAAGGAATGTTGGCTACTAATTTTTATGCTAGACTTGTTTCTTTTTATCGGAAATCTCTGTTGAGTGATTCGAGTCATTGACACAGGTATGAACAAAGCTTGTCCGTACTGAAGCATGCAAAAATTAGCAAGGAAGGAATGATTACTAAAACATCTATAATGTTAGGACTTGGGGAAACTGATGATGAAATAAAGGAAGCCTTGGCTGATCTTCGAGCCATTGATGTTGATATTCTTACACTTGGACAGTATTTACAGGTGTAAATGCCTAAGCTCTCTCCATGTCTTAATTGGATTTGTGCACTTGTTTCTTTTTATCGGAAAAAATTCATATTAATTATATTTTGGATCCTCTTGCTCCAAATCTTTAGTCTTACTTTCTTTTCTATCTGAAAAATAGTAGAGCATCACATTTTGTTCATTCTGGACATTCATGAGATTTCATCTGCTTTGCCTTTTGATGTAGAACTTATGTTGGTTTTACTCGTGCAGCCGACACCATTGCATCTCACAGTTAAAGAGTATGTCACTCCGGAAAAGTTTGCTTTCTGGAAGGAGTATGGAGAAGCTATCGGTTTCCGCTATGTTGCTAGTGGACCTCTCGTAAGCATATTGGCCTGCTTTATTTGAATGTTTATACTTTAGAGGATACTTCTGTTTTATTCGTGTAAAATCCGAAGATGTCCTTATTTGAGTGGGCAGTTGATAGAAGTGTTTAAGCTAGAACATCCCTCCACAACTTAAATTTTCTGGAACCACTATGATTACTTTCTAAGTAATATTTGTTTGTTGTCATGTTATGGGGTATTATTAAGTTAATTTCAACTTGCTTTCCCCTGTTGTAGGTGCGTTCATCATATCGAGCTGGAGAGCTCTTTGTGCAGAGCATAGTGAAGGAATCAAATCGAGGCAATTCTAGCTCATTGTTATACAGCTGATATAATATGTAGTACAAAAGAGGAATCAACCCATAAAGAGTAGTTTCAGTAGAAATTTTTATTATTTATTCCATGTAGTCATACTCATACAGCATTATATTCTCTTGTAGTATATTCCAATTGTTTAATTTTAGCAATACAGTATTTTTTTTTCTGAGGAAGTTCTTTTTTCTTTGGATGTTTTTGTTTGTTTCGATGACATGAGACCGAGTGAAAAACGAAAACAAAGCACAGTAGAGCTGAAATTCTTGCTACTCCGTGTAGCAACTTTGAGCCAAGGAATGAGTTGATTCAATCAACTTCCAACAGATAGGAGTAGGTGACATTGATTGTCAAGATTGAAAGATAGTAATTGTACATTGTCAACCACGAAAAACTCGACTGAAGCAATGCTGCATACTCAAACCTGTTATAGATCGAACTTGTTGAAGCTTGTGCCCGAATTGGTTCACTTTCTAATCACTCAACTCATCTTCGTGCTTCATTTCAATAGATTTAAGGCTTCTAAATAAACTTTCATTTTTATAGACCAAAAAGGATAATGCTCCCAAACTTTTTCTTGATATGATAATGCTCCACAATTAATTGGAGTGGGAATTGAAAAATTGATTGTGATGCATTTCAATAGATTTAAGAGCATCAATACCAATGAAAAAGGGCAAAAAGTTGCCTTTACCCAAAAAAAAAAAAACAAAAATTACACCAGCTCACTAAAAAGTACATTCTAGATAATGATTATAAAAAAATTAGAGATATTTATTGATCTTCAGAACTTTTCGCACCCCGGCCACAATCAATTGGTACCGGACCATACAAGCAAACACGTAGATTGCCTTGAAGAAGTCGTTGATGGATATAAGTCTTGTACAAATCCCAAAATTCATCCCTACAATGATATATAAGACATGTATAAATATATAGCATATCACATAAGAACAGTGGAACGAAACAGATTTGCATATGCCTTAACAGTTCTTTCTATTCCAAAAATGGCTGTTATATAGCAACAGTTTGACTACAATATTCCTATCCAGTTCCATGTTGTGTACTCCCATCTCTTAGAAAATTACTCATGACCGAGCCTAGAATTGAGACAAGCAAGGGAGCCTTATTTGTCAAATCCAACTTTTTGTACAGATTCAGACAGCAGGCCCTTCGAGATTCAGCTTGAAAGGAAGTGAAACTAGTGTAACAAACAAATTGTAGTTGGTAGAAAAAATCTAACATTCTAACCTGACTTGTCGAAGAGTAAGCAATGAAAAGCCCTTAACATCTGTATGCATATCAAGAACAACGACATCCAGCCGTGAAAGCCCCAGAGCCTCCATTTCACATAGTTTTTTAATCCTGAAATAGATAAAAAAAATTATTCGTAATCGTAAGACTACAGAACAATGAAAAGAAAGCAATAAAGTCTATGTTGTATATGTAAAATACATTACTAAAGCAATTTATGAGCTTTTAGAGATCATCTCAACTCTCAAGCACATGTTTTACTTGGATTTACAAGTACAAAAGATGTACCCAAACATGAAAATGCAAAAAAAATGGATCATTCTGAGTAATATAAAAATGATTTGATCACATGCAATTAAGATTCCTGGATTGTTAAGCCCTCAAATTGATATCATCATATGCAATTCAGATTCCGAGATTGTAGTGCCCTCTCTAGATTCAAAAAAAAAGTTTTTCATATTGCTTTTATATGCATTCCAAAAACATTGTTTTTATATGTATGATCCTTATAGTGGTTACGCCATAGAATAAGCATTCATAAGAAACATCTGTGATTGTGTGCTGAAATCAAGGATTCTTGAGTTTAGCAACCCATTCAAGAACTCCTGTAAAGGAATCAGATAGAAAAGTGTGGCTGAGAAGGCAGCAAATTGATAATTGAGATTTTATTAGACTCGCTGTGCAGCATCTAAATGTTAATCATAATCAGACTCGCTGTGCAGCATTATATCTATAGTTTCAAAACTAATGCAATCTTCGCTTCACTATATTGAGTTTGATATAAATGAAACTTCTCTGAAGTACAGTGCACGAAAATTCAAACTACTGGCATTGGAGCTCACTTCACAATACATAGCATCAAACAAAAAAGCTAGAGTATGCTGCCCCAATGTAGATGGGAATAAAAAAGCTTGTCTTTCACTTCTTTCTATGCTCCTTTTCTTTTCTTTTAGGAAAGAGCAGAATAGGTGATGACAATGTGTGGTAGAAGAAAGCCAAGCTAACCTTACCTATGTACAAGTATGTTATGACAAAGACAAAAAAATATTCAAGCTTTACTTAACTTAATTAAGCAAAAACACTGTCAAGAAATGCATGTAAGCAAGTTTGTCAAGATCGAGAATTGAATAAGAAGGGACACTGAAAATCAAATCGTAAAATCGAAAGATCCCAAGAACACGCACAATTAAGAAATCAAACAATATATAAGTTCAAAAAGTTGATGATGTAAAAACAAATAGTTGTTTATCTATATATTATGCTATGAATATTTTTTATCTATAAATAGTTTTGTTGGCATGAATTAATTTGATTCACATTTATTAGGTTTGCTAGTTAAGGAGGTGTTAAAAAATTGTATAGAAGATTAGAATCGTAAACTCAATCATGTCAACACTTTAATGGTTAAACTAAATCATTCTATGACTTAGATCCCAATAATAACAACAATGTAAGTAAGAATCATTTAAGCTAAATAATGGATCGTGATTGTATCTAAATTAACTTAGTGCTTCAATTGAAATGATTGTATAAACATGATAAACTAGACTATGTTCGGGCCATGTTTAGGACAAAATTTACCATTAAACTCACAACAAAAGTTGTATATGCAAGAGCTCCAAGGTATTACAATTGTACTATAAAGCATGATTTCTCTTTAATGCAAAGTCTCAAAAGGACATGAAGTGAGTTGAAAAAATTATACAATGACTATGATTGTCTCACTATACATAAATGTCTAATTCAAAAAAGAAATAGTAATTACATTGATCCAAGTTCATGAGCCGGTTGCATGGGTTCTTGAACACTTGGTTTTAAAACTTTTGCTCATAGGTCGGAATTCCTTACATGCCGAACTAGGGATCACAAATAAATACATGGTGCATATGTTTGATGTGGACGCATGCATGTCTGCATGGGGGCGCATGACCGATCTATTACTAAAGCCTATTTTATTTTCATGTTTTATTTTGTCTTATGTAATAAAGAGCAAAATCACGTCTAAGCATTCATATAGGGCTGTTCGGTTTTGGGGAGAATTATAGCTGATATTTTTCTTCTTAAATCAGCATAATCAAGGTATTAAAGAAAGGGTCTGTTGGTGCTTCATATGGAAAACCTTAGGCTCTTCATTGATTGGCTTTTGGTGTTTCATTCAGCCAACATCCCTTCATTTTTGCTAGCTTTTGGGCTTCCAAATTCATATATCCAAAGCTATATACATAGGAGCTCGTATGTGGAATAAACATCAGAATATTACAGAATCAAATATAAACTTGTGTTTATCTCTTATTCATCTTTAAGCTTGTTCCAACGAAACCAAGAATACCATTAATACTTTGAGTGTCTTGAGTATTAAACTAGGGGGATTGAGTGTGTCTTGTCTCTAACCTAAACCCCAAATCATTGAGTTTGCCCTTGTGATTTGGTTTACCTAATTTTGTTACTTCACAATAGGTTTCGGTTTACTTTGAGAATGTAGCTACAAATAAAATCAATCTAAGTGTTTTCTCTTGATTAACTACATCATACATGGCTTAGTAAAAGAGAAATGAAGCATATTACTCTTATAAACGCATCTTTAAAATTGACAGAAGCATAGAATAAAAACAAGGCCGCATCGCATCGCATCGGCCGCGTTGTAAAGGTTTTCAAAACAAACGAACCGATATTTCCCGCGTTGTAAAGGTGTAAAAAAAACCGCGTTTTGGGCCGTATTAAAGGATATCTTATGGTTTTGACCGATATTTAGGCGATATGATAACCGCATCACTCCCGTTACCGCATCATCGTTCCGTTACCGCGATCGCAACCGTTACCGCATTTTTACACTATGGACAGAAGTCAAAAAATGTCAAGATGACATTTGATGAGAAAATTTGAACTTATTTTAATAGGCACCAAGACTTTGAGGGAAAAAAAATCAACAAATCCGTTGAAATTTTTGGCAGGTGACAGCCAAAAATACACTAGTAATTTACAAAAATAATTCAATATTATCTGTCTCTTCTAAACAATTTAAATCAAAAGAGATGATAGCATAACAAACAGCTGCAGTGCTAAAACAAAAAAACCACTGCGGAGCAGCTCAATTAACAACTGTCCAGTAAAGTCTCTGTATAGACTCAATAAATGAAACTTAAATTTTGAAAAAACAAATACAAAACAAAAAAATCCATACAGAGAACAAAAGGATAAAACAATTTACCTGCTTGGCGTACCACAAGCAATATTAACACGATTCTTTAACAGGGCTACCTGCAATTATTTAAAACTGTCCATATTAGCACATTAATAGCAACTCAATCACAAAATAGCAGATAAATACAATGCACAAGCAACAAAATGGGATAGTAGCCTGACTCACAAAGCAAGTGTCCATTATGGCCTCAAAACAGAGACTAATGCAAAACAGGCCACATCCAAAAGATCAAAAACACATTAGTGCAATTGAGCTGGAGTTCAAATGGCATGTCCAGCAAATTTCAGGGAGTCCAGTATATTTGAAATTGGATTTCTTTGCTTAATCTTACTATCTTAGTCAACTAACTTAACATTTACTTAGCTATAGGAAAGGCCCTTGGCTTCTAAAAAGTTGTGCTGATTTCATTGACTTGGCCCAGTAGGATTATTCTGGTGTATCTTGATTAGTTTTACAATGTTTCCAAGATTCAAATTTTCGTTAGCTGTTCATAACCTATTCAGCTGTGCGTAAGATTTGTATAGGGAGAAAAGGAAGTTTTGTTCATTATATCCTAACTATTTACTATCTAAGATCTGAGGTGTTTAAAGCTTAAGAATCGACACCAGATTACTAAGTCCAGAAGTACATAAAATTGGGAGAAAAGATCAGCCAGTGAGCCATTTTTTGTATTTTATGTCCTGCACTGTCTGAATTAATTTAACCTACGGTTGGAAAGAAACTTTTGAAATTTTAATAATCTAAAAGTGACAAATCCATAAAGCTGAAAACTATAAAGACAAGAACTAATTGTGTTACTAAGAGCCTACAGGAAAGAACTATTCTATCAAGATTCTTAATTTTCTGAAATGTTTCACTCATGAGTCACCTATATTATGTCAGAAGAATGAATATTAATCATCCAAACAGACATTCTCAATTGAAAATTAACTTCTAACTAAGCTTCATGTGTTTGACAACACTAGTACGAGCTTTAGTAATCAAGATGAAAAGATGATGCAACACATCCCCTACATTTACAACCACAAACAAAAAATATAATGCACAAGCAACATAAAACAACGCCAATAATTTGGAAGAGTGGCGAGTAAAAATCACTATGTTTCTTGCTTAATGTTGCTAATAAAGTAATTAAAAAGGCACTCTTTCTTCAATGCAATTTTGCTAAAAAAGTAATTAACTTCAAAACAACATTAAACCAAGGCCTCTAGAGAAGCCTCCACAGACCAATTACAAAATATTTAGCATCCTTGCTCCGAAATACTCACTTCATCCTATTGATTTTGCTACATTTGGTAATTTGGGATGCTTAACTGATTTTGCCCAAATTTCTTTTGTGGAAATGTCCCCAACTTTATCACTAAATCTCACTCACATAACTCTTTTCTTATTTTAATATCGGTCACAATTTAAAGTTTTAGTTTCATTCTCTCCAACCCATGCAACCAAATTTGAAAGGTATGCTACATAGAAAAGTAGCAATTCCACTGGAGTATATCATGCATAGATACTTGCTCTGGTCCTATTTAAATCAACATTAGGGTTTTTACAAAACACAATGCAATACTTCAATCATTAGTATCCATAATTATGTACATCTAAAAATTATGAAATCCGATATTTGAAAACATTTTAACACGAAACTTACAAGATCCACCTTAACTATATAATTTTTTACAAATTAGTGAGAAATTTGGGACAAGATTACTGCAAAAATACAAGTGTTGCATTTAATTAGGATCAATGTACATAAATACATTACTACAAGGTCGTAACTTGTTAGGAAATTTTCAGCCATCCATTTGTGTAGAAAAGTGAAGGCGAAAAAAGTAACCTGGTCATCGATCTTTATATGCTTTGAGAAAAGCTTCACGGCTTGGCATTCTTTAGTCAAAATCCGCAAGCCCCTACAATATTCAAGCGAATGACAGGAAAGAGTAACTAGTGCTGCTGAAAAAACATGTTCCTGAATCAAACTGAGGCAAACAAAAGTTCAAACTCAAACCTTAACATTTCCAATGATCTTAGAGCAGAAGCACTAATAACCAAGACAGCTGGGCTCCCTGGTTCCACTTTTCCCTCTACAAGCTGGGAGTCACAAAGCACTTTTTTCCATGATGATGCAAACATGCCTTTAATATGTATCCCTAGATTGCCAGATTCTTGATTAACACCCTCAGACAGCTTTACAAAGTACGATTCTGCAACATATTGAACAAATGTAATGGAATAACATTATAGGGCTAAGTATTACCAAATACACTAATTCCCCATAAAACTTGAATTGAGATAAGATGATAAGACTTAAGAGTGGGTTTTGGTTCATTTTTATTCAGCTATAACCCTAACCATTTCATTTTATTTCTTCAAAACAAAATGAATACACATAATTCTCAGTTATCAATTATCATTCAATCCAATTATTATCATCTCAATTCTCAACCCACAAATTCAAATTCATCAAAACAAACAAAATGAACAAATTCAAGTAAAGAACCTTGAATGGATTCCAATTCGAGGGAAGAGAGCTTAGTGTCATTTGCAGATTCAAATTGATGAATAAAAAAAGAACGGTGGTCAGAAGGCGATAAATGTTGGGAAGTAATAAGTTTGGATTTGGTGGGTGGTTTATCAGGCTTTTGTATTTCATTTGAGTTGTTCTTCAACTCTGCTTCCTTTTTACTCTTGTTCTTGTTGTTGCTTTTGGGTTTATTGATCTTCTTCTTTGGACCAACATGTTTTGAATGTGGCTTCCTAATCCCAGATTTCTTGTTACCTCCTCCTCCTCCTCCTCCTTTTTTGTTGATCTTCATTAGAGGAAAGCTAGCTATATAGCTGGTGTTGGTTTGATAATGGTGGATTTGCAGACACAAAGTGAAGCTTGCCGTCTTTGTTGCCCGTCTCGTCGTTGTTCAGGGTTTAGTTTAACGACTCAACTCTCCAAGCATTTGAATCGGCCGTATTCGTTTAGGGCATAAGAAACCCCGAATTTTGTGAAAATTTTAAATAAATATGATTATTTATCAAAAAAAAAGCGTACAATAAGATCATAGTCAAATTTAGTAAGTGCGAACAATCTAAAAAACTGAAACATGATGTTCGCTATTACTAACAGTGAATAGTCTGTTTTAGGTTTTCACTCTGTTCGCATTCACTAGGTGCGAACAAATCTTGTCTTAAAATCAGTATGTTGACTTTGTTTGACCTGTTCGTAGTTACTAAGTGCGAACAGACACTTGATTTTTTTGACCAGTTTATTACTGTTCGCACTTAGATCCGAACATATGCTCTGGGGTATCAGACGGTTATATTTGGAATAAGTTTGATTTGCATCTTATTGCATGCTTTTTTTTATTAATAGTCTTATCTATTTCAAAATTTCGAATTATCGAATTTTGTTTGTTATACTTGCAATTTGCAAATAAACCTCGTGTTTAAAACACAACTCGATATTTACTTGGTCTTATAAATGAATACCTTTATAATTTTATCTATATAAAATTATTAATATTTTATACAAATCAAGATAGACATAAGACTCGATGTCCGATCCAAAACATTTGACTGAAAATTGATATGATAACTCGAATTAACATCTCTTTACATTTACTTGACTCATCCAATCCAAAACCCCCAAAATTTTGTCAATTGTCATATTCTTTTTCAAATTCTTAGCGTATTATAGGCATTGGCCATAACCTCATAAGCAACTAGTTTCAAACATCTGAAGTGAAATATTTTACTTTTTTGTATGAAAGTAAAGATCTTTGAAATGACGGTGTTCATCTAGTATGTGGATTTCAAACGTCTAAAGTATTTGAGTGATTTATTAGTTACCATTGACAGAAAAAATGATATTATGTGGTAATTGGAAAATTTGTAAGCAAAAGAACTTTTTGTGATCTAAATTTCATAATCAAGGGAATGATTTGGAACTATTGATGAAATTTTACATTATAAATCACTCACAATACCACTATTTAATAATACTAACTCAACGGGTCGGTAGGATTAGCTTGAAGGTCAATCAACCATTAGGAACTCTTAAGTATTCTCATTTACGGTCCGTTTGATAAGTGATAACTAAATGGTGGTTATATGATTGAAAAAAACTAGTGTGATTTTGTTCTAAAAATCTCTTGGCTGCGGCATGCTTGTCCAATTTTAATCATCTCAATTTTTCTTAAAATTCATTCTAATGCATAAGCATTGAGAGAGGTGGTATTAGGTGGTAAAAGGAAATTTTTAAACAAAAGAACTTTTTTGTGATCAAAGTTTCATTACATTGAATGATATAACTTTTGATGAAATTTTACACTATAAATCATTCTTATTATCACCATGTAATACCACTAACCAAACAGGCTGTTAGGATTGTGAGTTTGTATGCTTAAGGTTAAATCTCCAAATCTAATATGTAGGTGAAAGTTGTATGCTATGACTTGGTATTTGGGGATAATGGTTTACGAAAGGGTTAAAATAATAATCTTTTGTATTAGGGCAGATTGGGAAACCCATAATCATTAAGAAACTAGTAAGGAAATTATGGGCGAGTTTACACTCATTTTTAGAAGACCTCTGCTATGCCCTTCACAAAGGCAAAACCACTAATTACTTATCAGAGGAGGCAAAAGAACGCAAATGAGTAAATGGAGCAGTGACGTGGCAACAAGAAGAGAAATACTAGCTATATTCTGTTATAACAGAAATAGAATTAAATAAAAGGGGAATGAATTTGTTAGGAGGTTGTTAGATTTCTGTTAGATTTTCTAAAGAGTATTCTAGAGGATCTAGCCCTATATATATCTAGCAATTATTCTTAGCTAAGCATGCAAGAAATACTTTACTCATTTGGAAATTAGGAGTGGGCTGACACTCGAATATCAGCATTGTAATCTTCTTCTTTCTTTCTTAATACAATCTTCTTCCTCTTTCTCTTCTATATTTCTGTTACTATTAGTTTGAATCCCAGCTTATAGCAACCTCAAGCTTCTCGAAGTGCTTGATTTATCTTTCTTTTACCATTTCTAGGGCTGTAATCTTTCTTTGTTCATCAATATTTAATATAATCTCTCTTTTGTCATTTTACTATTTTACCCTTCGTAAAGCATTATCCCCAAATACCAAGTCAACATTGTATTGTTATGATGTTGCAGCCTTGCAGGTCTTAAGAGAAAACAGGGCTCGAAAGATTTACTCATAGCCCAAGATCATCAGTTATACGTCATCTAAGCTCAAAAGTCGTGATTGCACATCAAATAAATTATTCAACATGACACCAACAAATCACAACTTCTTAGAATGAGAGCTATGCTTTAGCTTTTGAGAAATCATTGTTGTAGAAAGTATACAAACTTGGTTTTCCAATGGTGAACACTAAAAAGATAAGGGGCTAATGTGCAACAATTATAGAAGTTACCAAGTTAATCAAACCATATTCATGGTTAACTATGTGACTCCTTTATACTAGTACACCTTTGTCCTTTGAATTACATGTTGTATATATGCATTTTTCTTAGTTCTCTTGTTCCTTATAATGAAACTAAGTGCACTATGTGCTCTCAACGGAAATGAATGCAGGACTTCTTTCTCAGTGCATTAGCTTGCATAGTGAAGAACGTCTTGCTGAAAACCCTCCATCTTCAGGTCAAGAAAAGACGATCAACGATTTTACTATTGGAGAAGTTGTGATGCCAAAGCGCTTCAATGCTAAGAAAGATGTGATACGTGAGCATGTGAAGGAAACTTTGGAAGCTGATTGTCGTGGATGTGTTGCACTTGCAGCAATGGAATCTGGTTTACTGTATTCATATCACAACAATTGCACAGCAAATATCAGACATTTTTCTCTATTGCACTGTGATTCACAGCACCAAGCAGCTGCTGAAAAAAGGGTCGGATAACAAGTATTTAGTGGACAAGATCGTTACAAATATAATGAGGAAAACTAAGTTACCACATTAGCACTTGTTAGTCAACACTGGTTTGATGATACCCAGCTGAATTACATTTACAAATGTAGCACACAAGAATAATCACATACATGCCAGCTGCCAGCTGCCAGCTGCGAATAAGTTCAATGTAAGCCCAAAATCAATCCCAGAATGGCGATTGCATGTTTGAATTACCCTCGAAACTAAACACCAAAATATCATCTTTATCCTAGGGTTCCAGAAATCTCTTTGAAAGATTGGCAAGTTTGTATTTAGTGGAACTGTTAATTCCCTATTTGGACTCCTACACCTTGGCTTCACTCACCAAGAGGCTTCTTAGTTCTTCCTCACACTCTCAATCAAGGTTTACACCCTTGATTTTCATGGAAATGGCTATGTACCTTGCCTTGTTTCATTCACAATGAATAGAACATGGGTTGGAGGGAACAATCTGTAATC
Organism: Amaranthus palmeri; assembly: GCA_019776075.1. NCBI lineage: Eukaryota > Viridiplantae > Streptophyta > Magnoliopsida > Caryophyllales > Amaranthaceae > Amaranthus > Amaranthus palmeri. The sequence goes on along the minus strand of JAAKBH010000055.1, from coordinate 625,158 downwards.
TCCCTTGAAAGAACACTCTTTTTGAATTTCCTCCTTTATTAAAAATCCAAATCAATCACAAATGATGGAGAGTAGCCTCTACCCTACTAACATACGTGGTTTGGGTAACAAGAGTTAGTTTATCTAGCTTGACTGCTAAGCCAAACAGAAACAAATTCAAAATCTGTTATTATTTTCCTACCTAATTTTTCTAACTAACTACATCTTTAACCACTTTGAGTTATTTTTATGCGTGATAAAAAAGAATAAGATCCTTGATCCGGTAATGCATAGACCCTACCCAGTGGCTAGAAAGTTGCGTAGTCCATTTTTGAGAAACAAGTCCATATGTTGTGTTGCTGGCTCTACTTCAGGCAGTCTGGATGTTTGAACCAGCTGGTGGCCTAATATGCGTCGTCTTCCGAGTATGACCTTGGCTGGATAGTGGTGTCCTTGAGACTAGGAATTAAGGAGGTTTCCATAGCATCTGAGAGCTCCTGATAAATATTGTCTGGGAGCCTTGATTACTTGCTATGTACCCTGCCCTTTGGACCATGTATCCGTGATTCTGTAAGGACTTATGTTGGCTTTGAAACAGTCTTCATAAATCGGGAGCTAGTGCTGGTAACTGGATGAGCTACTGAACCAAGTGTAACTGGTTCATTAACTGCACGTATCAAGACTGGTAGGCACAAAGTTTCTAAAGGGCGATCAACAGAGGCAAGATGGGTGACTAGACTACAATGACGGATTAAAAGGCCACCATGAGTCCATAATGGTAAGCATGGAAGGAAATACTCAGACATGGAGCATTGCAGGCTAACTGGTTACCACGAAGATAGATGAAGAATCCAATCAGTGTTGCACTAGCTTCACTCGATGAAGACAATACTATAGTTAAGCCTAAGCTAACATGTACTGGCCTCATAGACTGCTAGCTAACTAGCCTCACAGTTTCACTAGTCAGTATTCACTGATCCTTTTTCTTAAAACTTTATTGCTAAAGTCCTAGCACTACTAGTTGAGGGGCAATCACTCCCCACACGGTTCTTGTTAGCGTAAAAATGAAAAATAAATAGAACTATTTAGCGATACATTTTAGGATTTTTCTTTACGAAAAATGTACTCTATGTAATAACCTGATAGTAGCATTTTGATCCACTATTTGCTAATTGCTACAGATAGGAAAATAAAAATTGTGAACTAGTTCTGTTAGAGTATATAACATATTCTGGGGCTTCAACCATCAGCTTAAGCTTTTGGTTGAGTTGGTTCCTTGACATGGTATCAGAAGCCAACGTGACAAGAGGTCACGGGTTCAAATCTCAACCACCCCTCATTTAAGTGGAATATTTAGCACCAGGTATGAGGAGAGCCTGTGTTGCATCCACACTTCTAGCCCAAAGGGCTCTCGTGTGAGGGGACGTGTTAGAGTATATAACATATTCTGGGGCTTCAACCATCAGCTTAAGCTTTTGGTTGAGTTGGTTCCTTGACAAGTTCAATTGATCCTTAATTCTATCAGCACAAACATCCATCTCTTCTGTTGGCAACTAGGAGTATAATGATTCATCAGAATAGGATTAGCAAACTAATTACGTACTACTAAAAAAACAAAAAGCACTACAAAATTTAAAAGGAACACCTTTTGGGCATTGTTGCTCCTACCAATCTCAAAAACATTTTTTTTCGTATCATTCTCAATTCTAAAATACAGCAATAAATCTCCCTCCACGGTCAAAAAAATGCATTGCTAAGAGGTCAACATATGATAAATTTACATAAATCAAATAAATCACAACTCTACCATATACAATTTGGGATAGAGTAGATGAGAAATGTGAACATAATAATGCTTTGCGTAGCCAAAACTGTAAGAGAACTCACAACAAAGCCAGTATCAATCCAGCTTATGAAGACGTAGAGTGTCAATCATGGAAAAAAAAAACAGCACTGCCCCATACATAAGCATTTGTTGTGTGTTTCCACAGAGTTGGAAGATGATCTGTCATGAGGGGAAACCAACTTAGAATAGAAAGACGCACATGAAAATTGATTAGATGACTCTGGGCTCCACATGTCCGAATCAGAACCGATACTGCTATTAGCTAATTCTAAGTTCATTAATTATGTAAACTCTTACCTTCACTCATCAACTAGTATCTAATCTTGTTCATTGCTAGATTAAGGTAGCATCACTCTATAAGGTTAAATTTTAGCCCCTTGATAAAACCATATAAGGTCTCTTTTGAAAGCTATTAACCAATTACCAGTGTTATCTTTCACTGCAAATAAGTAAATTGTTGAAATGCCCATTAATACCCACATGTGAGTTGTCTCACATCGGAGAAAGAGAAGAGTATGCATCACTTTATACACTCAAGGAGTAACTCCTACTATTACCAATTGGTTTTAGTAGTGAACCTTCTTTGGGTTTATGAGTGGTCTACATCTTCTCCGCCTTGTTTGGGTTGCCCAGACCCATTTTCTAAATTTTATCATAAATAAAGCTTGATTGTTTCTCTAAATAGTTAGAGGATAGTGCGTCTACGTAGCCTCGAGGAAACTACAAACAATAAGATATCAAGCTCATTATCATAGGCTAAATAATATTTTCACATAGAAATACAAAACAAGACTTTAATATATAGTATGTCATTATTTTCCAGGGCTCCAATCCAAAGTGAGACAAAGTCATAAGAAAAGTACAATAAATTGGAAAATGGCATTTCCATCAAACAAAAGGATACTTCATTTGATATAATGCATAGAGAAGCAATAAATAAGTAAAGAAGTACCTTTGGTTTAAAAGCCAACCTTTTGCATTTCCTCTCAGAAGCTACCATTCAATTGCTAAAATCAATAACTCTTCTATACAACTAACTCCTTTGAGGGAAGCAACTTGCAAATTCTACTATTTTTGTTAAAATTGCTTGGTACCTATAATGAACATTCAAAAATCATAAATGTGAAAAAACCCTAAATAAATACCAAATAATTAATCCAAAGCATCAGTTGTGTGACAAGTTGACAACCCAATCAAATAATAGTCATAATCAAGATTCCAAGAAATTGGGCATTCTTTAAATTAGTAAAAACAATTAGTTAAAAAAAACTCAGGAAATCAAGAGAAGAAAACTCACCCGAGTGGGAAGGATAACAGGGTCCAAGAATAAGGAACTAGTGAACTGAAAAGAAATGATTGTCAAAGAACTTTAGTAGCTTAATACAATTGTCTTAAATTAATAACTACCTTTCTACATTTCTGCATTCCATTACTCTATGTCATCCATCTAAGCTCCCATCTAGGGCAAGGTTTAGGAGTCGCCGAATCGTATACACAACCTTATCCTCAACAGTCAACATCATCTTTGTGATGAAAAACAAAGAGATTGTTTCCGTTTAATTCATGGTAAATGATCTGCAACTTTATATTGATAACAAATACAAATGATTTAATCAGCTGAATTGGATATACAAACCTAGAAACATAATGTGCCAGCCAATGTTACAATCACCATGAACATTCCAACTCCAAATTAACTAAAAAGTCTATACCTACAAAGAAATGAAAGAGTATCATTTACATCTGTGACACTTCCTGGGTATTATCTATTGTTGACTGCCTAAGAATAAATTCAGCTCTTCTTTTCTTATCATCTTTATCATCATCTCTTCCAATATTTGATCCTTTCTTACCATTCACCATACTTCTGATATGAACATCCAAATCTTCAACCAGCATTTTCTTAGCAACCTTCATCTTGAAAAAAACCACTGGCCTCTTCTTATTCGGAATCGGAACTGGGACCGATACAGGAATCATCATCCTCTTATCTATTTCCATAGCATCCGAATCTGACCCCCCATCATTATCATCATCTTCATCACCCTTCAATGCATCAATAGCTGGAGCAAACATCTCCTTTACTAACACATGCTTCCTCCTCTCACCAACACCACCATTCTCATTACTCTTCCTGGGTGGTAATGTCGAGTTATCCTCTACATACTTCTCCCCATCATTAACACTAGCCCCTGAAGTTGCAGCTACGGACAATAATCTTTGTTGCAAATTCAACAAGGATCGTTCCGCCTTTCTTCGTTGTCTCGCTTGCTCTCCCTTATCAATTCGAAGATTCGACCTCTTATGACTCCACAACGGTGACTGAATATAGGTATGCGGATCAGGAAATGCCGGTAACCAATCGGGAATATGTTTTGAGCCTGGATTTTCACCCATTTGCAAGAAACTCGGAGGAAAAGAACCATTCATTGATGTCACTGGAACTGGAAACCGAGGAATTGGGTGAGAAAATGGAACTTCTTCAATAGAAGTTACAAAATCAGACATACTAATAATTCCGGAACACCCTAAATCTTCTAAACCTTTGAAAATGTCGAAAACGTTTGATTCAGATCTACCAGCTAAATTAGCGTGAAAAGAAGCAGATTTTCCTAAATCAGATATAAACTGAACCATGATTTCAGATAAAGCTTCTATTGTCGATTTCTTTATTACTTCAAATCCAATTCCTTCGCAAATTTGAGCAACAGCCATTTTCGCAACTGCTCGACTATAATCGTCAGGATGAGCTCTTCGTATTGATTCTGAATTCATTCTTTCTTCTTCATTATCATTTTTGATGTTCACGATTTCTCCATTACTCATATTCAAACCCTAAATTTAATCCGGAAACTAAAAAGCGCCAAACTCTTATTCAGAGGTGGGTTGCTGCCTTGCCGGTATTTATCGATGAGGTGAAACTCGTAAGTCGTAAGGCAGAGGAGCTTGACTTGAATTACATCTAAATGTTTTTATTGCAAACGCAAAGAGACGGTCTCTAATTGAGTCAGTTCATTATATATTTTTTAAAATATTGCAAGTAGGTAGTAAGAAGGTTATAAATATACATTTATGGTATTGAAAATATACATTAATAAAAGATAATTTAAAGTAGACATTCAAAATAGGGTAAGTAGAGATTAATTTTTAATGGGAAAAAACTTGGGATACGTTTATTAAAGAGACGGTCTGTCAAGAGATTAGTTGTATTGCAACTTAGAACGTCAGAAAATCAGGAATTTTATTAGTAGGAATTTGAATATATCAAAGCTAATTTGAAACCCGTGCCAAGCACGGTAGTTAAAAACATAAAAAAATTATTGAATTTGTATATAAATTGAATTTATTTCTTATATGGCATTTCGATCTCATGAGCATGCGTCTAGCTCTCATGGGCCCGATCCAGTTTGGAGGAAGATTTGGAAGCTTAATGTGCCTCTTAAGGTTCGTGATTTTGTTTGGAGGGCGTCTTGGGACATTATTCCCCATGGGGTGAATTTAGCTCGTAAGGGTGTTTCGGAGTTTATTTCTTGCATTAGGTGTGGGGGTGAGGAATCTTGGGTGCATTTAATTCGAGATTGTCCATGGGCCCAGGAAGTGTGGGGCATGGCGGATGTTTCTTTCCCTAGTCATGAGGTCTCTTCGTTTCGGGACGTGGTGATTTGGGTTTGGGAATTATATATTTATATGGGATCGGTGCGGTTGAGAATTTTGTTACCCTTTGTTTGCAAACTTGGAAAGCGAGAAATGCTCTTATTTTTGAAAATGTTTATACTCCACCCCGATTGTGTATCGGAAAAGCGATGGATTGGCTTAGAGCTTACCATGAGGCTCTTGCTCTTTCGTTTCCCTCTATAGCTGTGGACCGAAAATCAGGAAGTTGGTGTGGGCCTCCTTGTGACAGGATTAAGATAAACTTTGATGGGGCTTGTGGTGGGGTGAGTGATAGTTTGGGCCTGGGCTTTGTTGCTAGAGACCATATGGGGAGTTTTCTTGCGGAATCGACCCGAAAATATCTTCCATTTTTAGGTTTATCGAACCGACAATACCCGAACCGATGTTGTACCCGAACCGGGTGACAACGGAAATGGGAAAGCTGAACCCGAACTGTAACCGAGTTTTGTAACCGACACATAATCGTTAACCGAGATTACCCGAACCTAAAAATGACCAACCCGAGTCATATCCGACCCGAATCATGCTCGAAATCGAACTCGATCCGGCTAAAACCGACTTAACCCGAACGATATTTAGATCGAATTGCTTTAAATCTATACCAATTTTTAAGATAGAAGTATGATATACTTATATTCAATCATTTTATTAGCTAATCTAATAAATACATGATTTCATATATTTAGAGCTAATAATCAAGGTCAATGTTTATTAAAAACTACTTTTAATCGTACTAGATGAAAATTTATAGAACTTTATATTTTTAATTTTCAGTCAAACATGTAAAAGTAACAAATTAATAATGATCACTAATTGATTTGCATTTTAACTATTTTGTTTTTGATCGATAGTAATTAGTAAAACGTAGCCGAATTCTATTTTCTAAAAAAACTAACCCGATCTGTACCCGAAAAAACCGAACCAATTATCAACCGATGACAACACGACACCGATTAACACTCGACACGAACTTCAACAGGCACCGAACCGATGCTAACCTGATAGCTCGAAAAACCGATCTTTGACCGAACCGTGGCTAACCGACCGACCCAAGTGTGACACGCCATAACAAACAGCCGAAACATAACCGATCTGAAATACAACCGAGCCGAATGACACCCCTCCGAAACCGACCCGATCACCCGAATAAACACCTCTAACTATAACAAGTAAATTTTTTTCATTTTTTTATTTTTTATATTACCGAGAGGTGTAACTTGTTATAAACAATAATTTAAGGGTCGTACTATATTTAAAAGCAATAGAAAATTTGAATATGTATTACTATAACAAGTAAATTTTTTTCTTCTAATGCTCTAGGTGGGCCTCGATTCCACACTAATACAAATAATAATGGCCGAGTTTCCTTTGCCATGATGTATTTGGTTTTTTCTGGTGAATGAAAAATCTTTTTATTTGCCAAAAAAAATTTAAGTTTCTATTTAATTTAATTTTTTTCTTTTTTAATAAAGCTATTATTTTTTAATATTATAAATTTAAAGATATATTGTTTTATTTGTAGAAAATGAGAAGGATTGAATGGAGTATTTTGATATTGATTTTGAGCACTTTGACTAGTCGAATTTCTTGATTTTTTTACTTAGATTCTTCCATAATCTGGGTTACTTTAATTCATGTTTTTTTTGGATTTTTTTGGGTTTTTAATAAAAAAAATAGGAAAATAGGAATGAAAATAGGTAAATCTAAAATTGTGTCAAAAGAATAGTAAAATTGGTCTCATTTTATATACCTCGAAAAAAAATAATAATCATTGGTATATTTTATTATTTTGTTGAAAGCTCATTTAATTAAGAAAATAACTATTTAAATTAAAAATTGCATAATTTTTTGCAAGAGACAGCAGCGTGTGTTCTGTATAAATAGATTAGTATGACATTGAATAATCGTCCCTACCTCCTAATTCTCTCTATTTCTTTATTCTCTCCTCATTTTTCTCCACTATTCTTCCCCATCCCTGAGCCTACAAAAATGGAGAATAACGTAGTTGAGAATCAGGCTGTTGAGAATCAGGCAGTTGGGAATCACGCAGTTTATAAACCGTATTTCGAGCCCTTGCAGGACTTCGTCGAGACTCCATTTAGTGAAGTACCATTCAGTTTTAATGAATATTCTTTCCCATTCCCCACTACAATCCTCGCACAAATCTTGATTACAGAAAATACTACATCCCTGAAAAATTGTTTTCAATATTACGCCTATATCTTATCTAACAAGAGTTATTTGCTGATCAACACAAAATTATTCTAATTATTTTACCAAATATTCATTTCAAAATTTATGTAGAGCCTATGAACTTGAGACTTCATATATGTTTAAGGATAAACCCCTGTTTTATTTTTCATCACTGATGCCGACATCCGACTAAGTTGACCAACAAGACCCAGCATTCAAATCATAGTACTGTTCTCAATTGTTATTGTTTACCAACAAAATCTATAAAGATGTACAGATTGGGTTGTTCTGTCAGAACCTACTATTCACATCAAACAATACAGATACATAATGAGAGACCTAAACTTGAACTGACCCCTTATGCAATTGATGAATTTAAATTGAATTCCGAAGATGATGCAGTGAATCCACAAATCCGTCATATGTTAGTGTCCATTGTTTATTATTTATTTTATTTGTTTTTGATATTTGATACTCTATAATATAATTTTATTAATATTTTTTTGTTCAGGCAACCAATTGGTAAATAATAATGCTTTACATGAAGGATGAAAAAAGAAAATGGAAACATGTAAATTAATGTAAGTTTGGGTATTTTTTTTCATAATGGCTATAAGACATCGATCTTGCTTTCGTTGATTTATACCGAAATTTTTAAATTTTCATTTCTTACATTTTTAATTGTTTTAGTTTTGTTAGTTAATTAGGTAACTCTTTAATACTAATTATTTGTTGTTAGGAAAGCGAGGAAGAGTGAAGGTGTGAAGTGTGAAGAGGTTTTGCAAAAGATGGAAAAAAATATTTTAAAATGTTAGTATTTGAGGCTTGTACCTTTTTATTGTCATTGTATGGAAGTTTACTTTTTATTGTCATTGTATGGAAGTATACTTTAGATTATAAATGATCGACTTGGTATCTTGTTTTGTCATTGTATGGAAGGCATCTTGTTTTGTCATTGTATGGAAGACATTTTGTTATGTAAAGTCAGGTCTTTGGTTCAAATCATTGTCTTCAATTTTTCTTTACCAGTAAATTTTTTTCATTTTTTTATTTTTATATTACCGAGGGGTGTAATATGTTATAAACAATCATTTAGGGGTCATACTATATTTAAAAACAATAGAAAATTTGAATATGTATCACTATAACAAGTAAATTTTTTTTTCTTCTAATGCTTATTGGTGGACCTCGATTCCACACTGATACAAATAAGAATGGCCGAGTTTCCTTTGCCATGATGTATTTGGTTTTTTCCTGGTGAATGGAAAATCTTTTTATTTGCCAAAAAAATTTTAAGTTTCTGTTTAATTTAATTTTTTTCTTTTTTTAATAAAGCTAATATTTTTTAATATTATAAATTTAAAGACTTATTGTTTTATTCGTAGAAAATGAGAAGGATTGAATGGAGTGTTTTGATATTGATTTTGAGCACTTTGACCGGTCGAATTTCTTGGTTTTTTTACTTAGATTCTTCCCTAATTTGGGTTACTTTAATTCATGCTTTTTTTGGATTTTTGTGGGTTTTTGACAAAAAAAAAAGTAGGAAAATTGATCAAATCCTCATTTAAACAATTATTTAATCAAGAAGAACCCCCACCTCCTTCTCTCTAGGTTTACTCTCCAGAGTGGCGATTGTCCATCTCCGGCCATGGGCAGGAGAGGAAGACCTCCGAAAGCAAAGGTGGTTCCCCGGAGAAGTTCAGTGAGCGGTTCGGAGCGAGACTCTTCTCTTTCTCCTGATAGATACTTGTTTCAGTCCTCTCAAACTCTTGAGGTGAACCCTAATTCTGTGATTTCGCCATCCATTGCTCCGGCTTCAACGGTGAGAGGTCTTAGTTGGGTATCTGTACTCAAGGGATCATCGCTACAGGCTGGTAAGGCGTCGTCCAGTGCTCTGCCTCATGGTATGACTTCCTCTACTCCTTTGTTGAACTCGAACTTGAGTAATTTTGATACTGTATCTATAGCTAATCCCATAAATGTTGCTGCCTCTGAATCTTTATCGCCTTCCTTAATTCCTGTTAATCCGAATGGTTCTGTAATACCTAATGTGCCTGTGAGTGCGTCTGGTTCCGGCCATATGTCGAGTCAATCTTGCACGCCTTATGCTCGTCGAATTGCTAAAATTTCTAAATTGGATGTTGAACCTGAAATTAAGTATTGGGAGTCGTCGGTTGTATGTTATGTTTCTAGTGCCAATCCGCCACTCAGTGTTATAGATGGGTTTGTCCGGCGTATTTGGAAGGATCTTCAAGTTGATAAGGTTGGCATGGTTAATAGAGGTGTTTTTCTGGTTAGGTTTGCTTCGAAGGATCACCTAGACCAGGCTTGTAATATGAATGGCATTTTGTTCGATAAAAAACCTTTCATTGTGAAGCCTTGGAGTCCAAATGTTTCTTATGAAAAGTCAGGACTGACGTCTATTCCGGTGTGGGTTAAGTTGCCTAATCTGAACGTGTTGTACTGGACTGAGAATATGTTGAAGCAAATTGCGGGATATTTGGGGCATGTGTTAAAAGTGGATAATGCTACTTTGACGAAGTCTCGATTGATGTATGCTAGAGTATTGGTTGATATGAGTTTGACTGATGGGTTCCCTGAGGAACTCTTCTTTTCTAATGAACATGAGCAACTTATATCTCAACGTGTGGAGTATGATTGGCTACCTACTTGGTGTACCAAGTGTGCTCAATTTGGACATTTGGCTGATCGATGCAAACTGGGTTCCAAGGTGGCTCGATTACAGGTGGATGAGGATGGCTTTAGACCAATGAAGAGAGCCTTTCAGCGTCGTGGTAAAGAGCAGGGAGGACATAAGGATAAGCCTCCTCGTCAACCAGCTGAGTCTACGTCTACGGTGCCACCTGAGGGTGCAGGTGTAACTACTGAGCTCCCTGATCTGCCGCCTGACTATGTGCCTCCTGAAGCACCGAATCTAGGTTCTCTTGCTCCGGATGAGGGTGATAGTGGTGTTGGTATAGTTGGTGCTCTTGTGGGTGCTGACGCTTTGCGTCAGGTTGATAATCAGGTCGTGCGACAATCCTCCTTGCATCTTACTAATGGTTTTAATGTTTTGAGTTTGGAGCATACTAGTATGGGAGCTGTGGACCCCTCGATTACTTTAGCGCTGGGAGCTCATCCCATCGAGGGTGATGATTAGCTTTGGTGCGTGGAATGTTAGGGGTCTTAACAAGACTAGGAAGCAGCTGGAGGTCGCTCGGTTTCTTGCTTACCATAACCTTAGTCTTGTAGGTCTCCTTGAAACCAAGGTAAAGCGTAAAGGATTGGGGGCGCTTTATCTTCGTATGTTCCCCAATTGGTGCATTACGACTAATTTGGCTTGGCATGATGGAGGTCGCATAATCGTTGGGTGGAAGAGTGAGGATGTGCAGGTTGACATCTTAGTTTGTCGGAGCCAGTTTATCCATCTTCAGGCTTCTCCGTCTCACGGGTTACCGTTTGTCTGTACTTTCGTCTATGGCTCTAATGATAAGCAGGAGCGCCAACAGTTATTTTCTGATCTTGGGGCTATCAGCAAGCAGGTTTCATCCCCTTGGATCATTCTTGGAGACTTTAATTGCGTGGCTAACCTCGATGAGCGGATTGGTTCCCCGGTTCGACTAGCTGAAGTCCAACCTCTTCGAGATTGTCTAGCGCTTTGTGGTGTCCATGATTTACAGTATTATGGTCGGTTTTATACATGGTCTAATAAACAAGCAGGCAACAATCGGGTAATGAGTAAAATTGACAGAGTGTTGGGTAATGATCTCTGGGAGCACAGGTTTCCTTCATCCTTGGTCCAATTCCTCGAGGAGGGGGAATATGATCATTCCCCTATGATGGTGACCTTCTCTCGTGTGCTGCGGTCCAAGAAGCCATTCAGGTTCTTTAATTTTTGGACCCAAAAGGAGGGATTCCTTAATGTTCTTCGGGACCATTGGCGCATTAGCATAGAGGGCTGTGTTAGTTATCAACTTACACAGAAGTTGCGATTGCTGAAATCTAAATTGAAATTGCTCTATGGTAAGGAACATCTTCAGGAGGAGGTGGATCGAGCGAAGGCTGATCTGCTTCATATTCAAAATATGCTTCATGCTACTCCGGGGGATCCGGGTTTGGCTGACCGAGAGAGGAATGCATCGGGGATACTGCGTCGTTTGCAGCTTGAGCTCACTTCTTCTCTTCAACAAAAGGCTAAGATGGATTGGGTCCGGTTCGGAGACGATAATAATGCGGTTTTCTATCAAAGCATTAAGCACAGGATACGTCATAATAAGCTCATGTTTATACGATACAAAGGGAGGGAGCTATCAGATCCGTCCCAGATTCATCAAGCTTTTTATGATTTTTACTCTGAGTTATTCTGTTACGAGGCCAGGGATAGGACTTCAATCAATATTGAGACTATATACAATGGCCCTATTTTGACTCCTGAGCATCATTCTGTGCTGGACCTTAAATTCACTCCGACTGAGATCAAAAGTGCATTATGGAGCATTCCGGATACTAAGGCGCCCGGGCTGGATGGGTATAATAGCTGTTTTTACAAAGCTTCGTGGGAAGTTATAGGTGATGATATTGTCAGGGCGGTCAACCAGTTCTTTGAGAATGGCAAAATGCTCAAGAGTTGGAACAATACAACCATTACTTTGATTCCGAAAGTGCCTAATCCTCAACATCCAGGTGACTTTAGACCGATTTCGTGCTGTCACGTTTTGTACAAGTGCATATCTAAGCTCATCTGTTCTAAACTTCGACTTGTACTGGATTATTTGATTGACCAAGCTCAGGGAGCTTTTGTGGCCGGCAGGAACATCATGCATAATATCTTACTTTGTCAGGATCTGGTGAAGCACTATTCTCGTAAGCACTGTGCTCCTAGTTGTTTGATGAAGATAGATCTGTGTAAAGCCTACGATACGATGAACTGGAACTTTCTGAAAGAGATGATGGTGGCTCTCAATTTCCCTCTTCGGTTCATACAGATTATCATGGCTTGCATCACATCCACGAGCTACGTCTTGATGATCAATGGTTCTCCCACCAAACCATTTGCAGCTAAGAGAGGCCTTAGACAGGGCGATCCACTGTCCCCCCTATTGTTTGTACTGGGCATGGAGTATCTGTCTCGGAGTTTGAAGAGTTTGATAGGCAGTTTTGGGTTTCATCCACGATGTAAAGTCATTAGGCTCACCCATCTGTGTTTTGCGGATGACCTTATGATATTTTGCAAAGGCGACCCCTCTTCGGTGCGCATTATTTGTGAATGTCTCAAACGGTTCTCTAATACCTCGGGCCTTCATGCGAACTCTAGCAAGTCTGCTATCTATTTGGCGGGGGTTGATGAATCACTCAAGGAGGATATTAGACTCATTTCTCAATTTTCATTGGGGTCGCTTCCTTTCAGATATTTGGGCGTTCCTTTATCTTCTAAACGCCTTAGTATTGCGGAGTGTGAGAAACTGGCAGATATGATGACAAAACGCATTAACTGTTGGCAAGCTAAGCACCTGTCTTATGCAGCGCGATTGCAACTCATCAATTCGGTGTTAATGGGCATCACCTCTTATTGGTGTCAGATTTTCATACTTCCTAAGAGGGTGATCAATATTGTCAATGCTATATGTAGGTCCTTCCTTTGGTTTGGGATTCCACATTCTCATAAACCGGGCAATGTCAATTGGAAGGTGGTGTGTACTCCAAAGAAGATCGGTGGTCTGGGCGTGCGCAATGTTTACCTTTGGAATCAGGTTGCGGTCGGTAAGATAGCATGGCACATCCATGTCATGCAAGAATCTTTATGGGTTCGGTGGGTTCATGGAGTGTACACTAAAGGAGCACGATGGGAAATATTCAATGCACCTGTCACTGCCAGTTGGACTATCAAAAAATTATGCGCCGTGACTACAACTCTTCGGCAGTGGATTTGTAGTCCCTCATATTCCATTAAGGAGGTATATGAACATAATTTGATAGCTCAGCCTAGAGTCCGATGGCGACATCTTGTGTGGAATCGACTTTCGATACCTAAACATAGATTTGTGTGTTGGTTAGTAGCTCGACAAGGGCTTAAAACCAAGGATAAGCTTTTGCATCTGGATGTGGTGGATGATGATTCCTGCCCTCTATGTGGATTATATGCGGAATCGCATTCTCACCTCTTTTTTGAGTGTCCGTTTAGTCGCAGATGTTTGTTGGGGATTAAATCATGGCTTGGCATCACATTTAAACCGATAGATCACATGAATGTTCGAAAGCGGAAGTTCTCTAAGGCCAAGCAATGTTTGCTTACTGCGATATATGCTTGCACTATGTACTATATTTGGAAGTGTCGAAATGAGGCGGTGTGGTATGCGTTTGTGAGATCCCCGGGTCAAGCTGTCAACATGATAAAGCGTGATATCCAGCTACGATGCCGTGCTCTTGGCCTTTCGGAGGTGTAAGTCTTTATGGGTGATCTTGTATACTTGTTCCTGGAGGTGGTCTGATCTTGCTTTACATTATCTGTTGGTTCTGTTATTGTTTGTGTGTTGCTAACTTTGTGCACTCCTGGTGTTGTGTCTTATTGTTGGTTACTCTGTGCTGCTGTGGTTGCACCGACTGTTTCTGTTTTGCTTGTTATGAATGGTTCTTGATTGATGCACCTTATGTCCAATCCTTTATTGGTACATTTCTCTGTCCTGCTGCTGTTATGATAGTCTTTGCTCTGAGGCTGCTGGTTTAATTTGGCTGGATTCAGGGTCTGCTGGATACTGGTATTTTGTTAGAGGGGTTGAGTCTAGGGCTGATGTTCATAATTGCTGCTGGTGTCTTGAATCTATTGATGCTGAGAATTTTTGTGGTTGTCTACTGCTGCTGTTTGATCTCCACTGTTGATGCTATATTATGAGGGCCAGCTTGCTGTTCACTGCCGCTGATTTGTGAAGCTGCTCTGTGGTGTGGCTGCTGGTCATTGCAATGCAGCCTTGATATTTGCTTTGAAGCTGCTGCTTGCGTTGTGTTAGTGCCAAAGGCTCTTGCTTTCATGCCTGCTACTCAAGGAGGATATTGCATACTCTTGCTGATTCAAATGCAATGGCTGATGTAAAGGCTGGATTAAGCTCCTTGCTCATGAGGATTATGATATACTGATGCTATTAAAAGAGTTTTGGCTGCTGATCCTCTTTGCGGCTGTTTTGGTTTTTTTATTATTTGGTTTTGGCTAATGTTCTTGCCTTAAGCTGCCTTAATACTTAGTTTACTGGCTTGTTTTTATTTTTAGCTTTGTATAGCTTTTTAGCTAACGTTTTGTTAGTCGGCTTTTTTTGGCCTTGCTTCCCTCGTATGCACATGAAGAGTGGGCCGTGGAAACCCTTCCTAGAAGGTGGGCCTCGGTTCCACACTGATGCAAATAAGGTAAGTTGAGTCTCAATGCCTTGATGTATATGGTTTTTCTGGTAAATGAAAAAGCTTTTTATTTGCCAAAAAAAAAGTAGGAAAACATGAATGAAAAAAGGTAAATCTAAAATTGTGTCAAAAAGTAGTAAAATTGGTCTCGTTTTATAAATCTCGAAACAAAAATAATAATCATTAGTATATTTTATTAGTATTTTTTTTGAAGCTTATTTAATTAAGAAAATAACCATTTAAATTAAAAAATGGATATTTTTTTTGCAGGAGGCAGCAGCTGTGTTCTCTATAAATAGATTTGTATGGCATTGAGTAATCGTTCTACCCCCTAATTCTCTTTAATTCTCTACTCTCTTCTCATTTTTCTCCACCCTTCTTCCCCATCCTTGAGCCTACAAAAATGGAGAATAACGCAGTTGAGAACCAGGCAGTTAAGAATCACGCAGTTTATTAACCGTATTTCGAGCCCATGCAGGACTTCGTCGATACTCCATTTAGTGAGGTAGGCAAAACCTGTTAAGGAGGAGCCTGTGCTGACTCCAAGAAAGAGCAGCAGGCTGACCTCAAAACGCCATGCTAGTTTGGATGACAACACTGCCTCTCATCCCACAAATGAGCCTGACATTGACCTTTCCTCACCTAAACCAGTCTCACCACCACCATCACCCATACCCACTACACCACCACCATTTACTTCACATGTATCACATCCGCACACCACCACTGGTTTTGATACTAATTCCTCTGTTCCTCCTGTTAAGCTTGATCTTCTTCTTACCAAATTTGATGATCTCCAGTCTCAACTCTATGCTTTCCAAGATGAAGTTCGATTCTCACTTGCTTCGATCACTGACCAGCTAACCCAGATGGAGACCCGTCTAGGTGCAAAACTGGATACAGTTGAAGAGCAGACCGAAATTATTGATGAAGAGGCTGCCCACTGATTTCTTCTTCTGCTTCTTTGCTCAGTTTATGTAATTTTTCTTCGTTTGCCTTATCGTTTTTCTTTAAAACAATTAAACAATGTTTCTTTTGAGTACCAAGCTGGGGTACGCCAATCTGTATAATTACCAACTATGCTACTGCTTTACTTCTATGCATTATTAATTTATGGTCTATGATGTTGATGTTTGCATTTCTTGAGTAAATGTTTAGGTATTTGCTTTGTAGTTTGCTGCTTACTTTCTTAATTTTTCTAACGCTTGTCTTAGTGCTGTGGTTTGATAAAAATCCCTACTTTTTGATTGACGTCAAAAGGGGGAAGAAAGGTAACAAACTTAAGATGAATCTTGTGAATGCTTAAACTCTTAGTCTTTGTTTTGTTCCAAATTACAGCGGCTGTATAACCTGTATAACATTTTTTAGTTTATTGCTTAAATAGTTGGCATTGCTCACTTAATTATTGCTTCAAGTTATTAATTTGATTAAGGTACTGTTTCTAATTATATGAATATTTGGTATATGCTTATCACTTATATGATTATCACTTATGTTTCGTTTAAAGATTTTTACAACTTCATATTACTGGAGTTGCTTAAATTATTGTGTTTAATATTTTTCAATTTAATTGTTATATTTAATTTTTGAAACTTATCGAAAATCATTTTTTCAAAAATTAATATGTTAGAGTAATATGTGCTAATAGGTGTTTAGTAAATTATTTGTTATGATTTGATTTACTAAATGTGTTTGAACTTGTCTTTATCTCTAGCACGTTCAAGATATTTGTTTTACTCTATGTTTTTTTTAACATCCATCCAATGAGTCATGTCATACATATCATACGTGGAAACTATTGTCCCATTCTTCCTGTGATCTTCTTTGTAGATGGCATTGAAGTCTCCTATGTATAGACAAGGTAAATTGTGATCCATCTGCTGAAGATCTGTCCACATAAGCCTTCAGTCTCTCACATTATGAAGCCCATAAACAATCACAATGAGAAAACCATACCTCGTATTGAGGGGGGTGATTTTAACTACAATGAATTGTTGATGAGTGTCCGTCACCACCAATTTACACCTATCTGTCTCCATCCAACCCATATCCGCCCTTTCTCATGATGATTATAGTTTATACATCAGTCCCAATTTTTGCCAAACTGTTTTTGAATTTTCTGAGCATTTTTTTGTTTGATTTTAGTCTCCAAAATTCCAACGACACTAATATTATTATCTGCCAGGAATTTTTTTACTTCCCTGAGAGATTCAACCCATCAACGAGAAAGGGCACATATACTCGTGGTCGAACAAGGAAGAGGGGGAAAATCGCATTCTTACGAAGATAGATCATGCCTTGGGCAACCTCCAGTGGATGAATAGCTTTAGTCACGCGAGTGTGAATTATGCTAATCCCCAAACATCAGATCACACTCCTCTCATTCTGAATATGCAGCAGCAAGACACTTCTCATAGTAGGCCGTTCCGTTTCTTCAACTACATGTGCGAGCATCATGAGTTCCTTACAGTGGTAGATAAAGCTTGGAACATCAAGGTTAAGGGTGTTGGGCTTCAGAGACTATGGCATAAGTTGAAGAATGTGAAAATGGCTTTGAAACAGATGCACTCTAGGGAATTCGCTGGGATTCACAACAAAATCAAAGAGTGGGAAGAGAAACTTAGCAAGGTGCAGTCCGATATGATAAATGACCCTTCAAACACGGCTCTCCACAAACAAGAGAAAGAAGCCTATCACCATGTGCGAAAATGGAGGAAAGTTGAGGACAAAGCGCTGCTCCAAAAGGCTAGAATCAATTGGATGAGAAAAGGAGATGAAAACTCTGCTTATTTCCACGCAACAATCAAAGAGAGACAAGCCTCCAACAGTATCTTTGACCTACAAGACAGAAATGGCAAGTGGATTAGTACTTCGCAGGAGATTCATGAGGAGATTATTGGCTTCTATCAAGAGCTTCAAGGGAGAGCAACCCCCAACCTTGAAGTGATTGATAGGAGGGTCATGAGAGAGGGTCCCCAAATGGGCAATAACCAAAGCCAAATGCTTATGCAAGATGTGAGTGAAAAGGAGATCAAAGATGCTCTTTTTGGGATAAATGACAACAAAGCTCCGAGGATAGATGGTTTTAATGCATGTTTCTTCAAGAAGACATGAGGTATCATAAAAGAGGATCTTGTTGGTGCCATCATTGAGTGTTTCAACAGCATGTCCATCTTCCACCCGATTAACTGCAAATCTGTAACTCTTATTCCCAAAACTAAGAATGCTACCAAAGTTGGAGATTACAGACCTATAGCCTGCTGTACTATCATCTATAAAATCTCGTTTCTTTTTCTCTCTTTTACCTAAACTTCTCTATGTTCCCCCTTAGACTTCCCAAAGTCTAAGTTACACACTCATAAAAACTCGTACAAAGAATTTCTCTAAAATGGATGTAAACTATGAATTGCACAAGGAAAATTTAATTGGCAAATGAAAACAACTTATCTTTTTCCTTTTCTTGATTAGATCTTTCTTGGATCTTGAAATGGAGCACTCGACTTCTCCCATTTGTGCCGGTTATAAAATGTCTTATTTATACCAAAAAGATCTCAAATCTAGCCTTAATCCCATGATCTAAGGATGTGGGATAATGGGTTAGTGGGACACGATTTTAGGAAGTTTTTTCCAAAACTTTAGGCTAATTTTAGGAAAGTTTTAAGCTATTTTTTTTTTGCCAATTGATTTGTATTATATACCAAAAGGGAAAAGAAATAGATACAAGCCGGGCAGGAAATTAACTCCTACCAAGGCACCAAAAAATGCTATCGCTCAAACAAAAGGCAGAGCGAAAGCCCAAAAACTACCCAACCCAACTAACTACCAAGAAGCAAATCTAGCATCCTACTATTTGCTCTTCCAGCTATTCTAAAAACTATACAATTTACCACCTCTTTCAAACTCCGAGTGTGGTTGTCAAAAATAATTTTGTTCCGCTGCTTCCAAATGTTATATATCATCTCAGTCCATAAACCTGTAATGAGCTTGGCCCTATCTGTCTTCTTTTTGTTGATTTTGCTAATCAAAATGATCTCCTCGTGGAAGTTAGTCCCTTCTAGGCTGCGAGGGAGGAAACCGAACACGCGACTCTTAATTTCTCGAGCATTGGGGCAATCGAAGAAAAGATGAGGAACTGATTCAGTTGCACCATTACATAGGACGCATTTGTTATCTGTGAGGACATTCCATTTCTCAATCCTATCCTTCGTGGCCAATCTGTTCTGGATAGCGAGCCATGCGATGAACTTAGCACTTGGGGTAGCAACGTTTTTTATCATAATATTCCCCCAAGGGGCCCTGGGGAAACCTGAGATAAGCTTTACGTAGACTTTGCCAATATTGAAAATCCCCCCTGTTGTAATGTTATCCCAACCACCCAGGTTCTCCACGATATCTCTCTGCTTGATGATCTTCTTGAAGGTCCAAGATGCACGGATGGAAACCCTTACTTCCTCGACCTCGTGAGCTTTCAAATAGTAGCTATGAACCCATCTCACCCACAAGTTGTCTTTTTTCTGAGCCAGACTCCAAAAGTGCTTGAGGATAGCAGCCTTGTTCCACAGATTCATATCACGAAGGTTAAGGCCCCCTTTTGCAAAAGGGAGGACCATTTGGTTCCAGGAGACTGCAGCTTTCTTTGAAATACCTTCTTTCCCTGTCCAGATGAAAGATCTGCACACATCCTCCACCATCTTGATGATCTTAATCTGGAGGCAGAAGATTTGTGCCCAAAAGTTTTGCATACCTCCAATAACAATGCGCACAAGTTGGACCCTACCCGCGTAAGACAAAAGACGCGAGGACCAGTACCCAATAAGACCTATGATCTTATCCACAAGCGGTCTACAATCTCTGGCGTTAAGCTTTTTGGAATGGAGAGGGACCCCCAGGTAGCGGAAGGGAAAATCGCCTTCTTGCATACGCAGATCCATGATGAGCTGCTCTTTTCTATATTGGTCAATACCCGACACATACACGTTGCTCTTGCTGGGGTTAGCTTCAAGGCCGGATGCCTTAGAGAACCTGTCGAAGGTGTGCATCAAAGTCTGGACAGAAGAGGAGTCTACCCTGCAGAACATGAGAAGGTCATCGACAAACAAAAGGTGTGTGGTGTTCTCTTTCCTGCATTTGGGGTGGAAATGGAAGGTTGGAATATCCCTTTGTCGGTGCAGAAGTCTGGAAAAATAATCTATGGCAATGGCGAACAGATACGGGGAGATAGGGTATCCCTGGCGCAAACCTCTCTTTGCTTCAAAGGGCTTAAGGGGCATGCCATTCACCAGGATCGAGAAGGAGACCGTGGTTACACACATCTTAATCCAGTTCACAAAGCTATGAGGGAACCCCATCTCATCCATAACCGAGAACAAGAAGTCCCAACTAATCGAATCATATGCTTTCCTAAGGTCCATTTTGATCATGCATCTTGGGCTATTGTTTTTGCGAGTATACCCTTTGATGAGCTCTGCCGCTAGCAAAATGTTATCTGCCATTAGTCTCCCTGGGATGAACCCTGATTGAGCTTGATCTATCACCCCCCTATAACCTGTTGGAGCCTTTGCGCGAGGACTCTGGAGATGTATGTCCTAAATGACAGTGCCAACGATTGGTATGATTAGAATCCTTAGATTTTAGTCTCTTAGAATTGTCTATGTGATAGTTTTGTTTATCAAGATCTAATACATAAAGGCCATTTATGCAACGCCTTATACCATGTCATCTTTGTAAATTGAAAAAGAACCATTTTTTATTACAATGGTAAAACTTTCAGAATCCAACATTGAAATTTAAATCAAATTTTTATTTAGTGAAGGAACATAATAACAATTATTAAGATCCACGACTTATAGTAATAGTTCAATGTTAAAAATACAAGTAGCAGTTTACAATTTGTTTTTTAATCTAATAAATTGTGGTTTTTCTTTTGCTGAGTTCCTTCCACATATAGGCTAGAGAAATGATATTATTCCACTAAGAGACTTGCAATTATTCAATATGTTTTCATACCTCAAGGCTGAACATATAAAGTCTTTAATATGTTTCTATGCCTTACTTTAACATTGTCTACTACTATCTATACATTGCATCTTTCACACCTTTTTAACATATTGACATTTTAATATTTTTATTCGTATTATTAATAATAAAAGTGTATAAAATAACATTAAAAATTCAAAAGTGTACTAGTATATGAAAACATAAGGAGTACTTTTCTTTTCAATCTATTAATGATCCGTTTGTTTAGTGGTACTAAATGGTGGGAATGAGAATGATTTATAGTGTGAAATTTCATCAATGGTTCCATATCATTCCCTTGGTGATGAAACTTTTATCACAAAAAAGTTATTTTATTTACAAATTTCCATTACATCCTAATACCACATCTACTAATAGTTATGCATTAAAATGAATTTTATGAAGAAAATGAGATGATTGAAATTGAACAAGTATGACTATCAAGGTAGCAAATGCCCCAAACCAAAATTACACCAATTTTTCATTTTCTTTACCACTGTTTATTACCACCTACTAAACGGGTCGTAAATTTCAATGAGGAAGAAGTACTAGCAGACTTGTTTGTCTCTCAGCGGTGAGTCACTCCTTGTGAAAAAAATCGAAAGGATCAAATTACGCAAATTTTTACTTGAAATTGTTTTTTGTAAAGACGGCTCTAAAAAGCCCGGATCAATTCTAAATATATATTGTTACAACTCTAAATATAAATTTGGACTGAACTTTTGAGAGTAATCTTTATATAAGACGATTTATCAAGAGAAGCCCTGGTCAAATTATAATTAAAAAAATAAAAAATAAGATAGAAAAAAAATTCGACAGGTATACTACTAGATAGAATTTAGAAATCAAAGAGAATAAGAACTAGTTGATTCCTTCAAACTGGTTCTTTTAGGGTTTTATTGAATTTCAAAAATTGTTCATGAAAATGTGAGGTTGCCATTATGGTAGATTAAGGTCTAGTTCAGTTGACTCCATTGTTGCGTTTTTCTTCGAATTTGATTACTACCATCCATCTATTACCAGTTATCGTTCGTGTGGATTTCAAGTTGTCTGTCAACATGAGCAATGAAGTTTTTGATATCAAGGTTTTTGCCGATAAACTCTCTAAACTCAACAATTCGGCACAATGTATAGAATGTATCCTTTTTTGCACTTCTTGTTCAATTTCATGGTTATAGACTTGGCTCTACTACAAGTATTTACTCTTCTTCTACTTATAAGTAAGCCTTTGTTTTGATTTGTCTATTAAATTTGCTTTTTTCTTGCTTAATTTCATTTATAAGTCATTTCGTAAAGTGGATAAGATGATTTTGATGGTAGTTGAAATGGGTTAACATTCTATGTGCTAACAGTGTTTAGCTTTTTCAACTCATGTGGGATTGTTTTCGAGTGATTGTCTTATTGGGTTTCTCTAATCAGAGTTTAACCATCAGTTTTGTTATTTTTTGGGATCGATTTCGAGGGATTGTCTTATTGGGTTTTTCTAATCAGAGTTTAACCAACTCTAACAAAAACCAAGCTACTAGTTTTTATTTTATATTTTTATGGTGAAACTTAAGCTTGTGTAACATTGATGGCATAGTGTAATGGAGTAGTAGTTTGGTCGCAATTGTTATCACCATGTCTATCAGAATTTTGATTTTGATCTATGACTCTAATTTTAAAATAGATGAGCAATCTAGATTTTAAGTAGGATATGGTAGGATCTTACTGTTCATAAATGATTATTAAAAGTATTTCTTTTAATTATTAAAAGATGAAGTCAAGTAACTAATTATTTATAGCTCAAAACTTTCAAAATAAACTAGTATGAGCGAATATGATTGATAATCAATTATACTATAGAATCTAAAAACATTTTAGCGATCGTTCTATTCTACAATTTGATTTTACCGATTTCGATCGTACCCCTTATCGATTATATGTAGGATTTCAATTCTAATAACCTTGGTTGTAACGATCATGGTGAATGGTGATGTAGTAAGAAAGTGATGTGTGGTACAACCATGCTAAAATCATAAGACATCCATTGAATCAATCAAAGGTGTGTTTTTTTACACCTTAATAATGCAGGTATTGTTTTGTGATAAGTAAATTTATCTATTAAATAACAAAAAAATTACATTAAGATTCTCCATTTAATCCTACAAAGATCATTAATAGAAAAATCTAGGAGCAAGCTGTTGGATTCAACCTAAAATGTGCATAGGAATTTAGCTCTCTCCCAAACAACATCTAAAGTAAGAGCTGTCTTATTAAATTCTACTATTTCTTTCCATACAAATGGACCACAGGATGGCGAACCTAAAATTCTAATGAATCTATAGGTGGCCTTTAGTACCAAAACCAAAGAATCTCGTTTGGAGGATATCTTCAAACTTTATAGGCTTTTTCCAAAAAATTTTCCTTATGCTAAGTCATCTCATCTTTATGGAAAGAGATGGTCATTATCTTCCATGTTATTATAACACATTATGCACCATTGGAGGCTGGGAGTGGGAGGTGATTGTGGGTGTCTTTCTTGAAGGTTCTCTAATTTGTTGAACTTGCCAGTTTGCCACGACCATGAGCCAAAAAAAACACAGTAATCTTAAATGGTTAGCTTTTCAGTTCTTATTGGCTAGAGGAAAGTGAGAGAAATTATGAAAAGGCTGTGATAAATTAGAATAAAAAAGATGCGCAAGAGAACTTCAAGAAACTGTCAGGATTTCAAATCCTAAAATTTAGTTCTGAGGAGGCCAGGAGGGGCGAAACTTTCTAAAATGGAAAGATGCTAAATGATAGATTCACAATCTCTTTCTTGAGGCTCATGTTTGAAGGATAAAGACCATGTAAACTGGCTTATAAAGAATGCAACATAGTCAATATGTCTAGTAGATAAGTTAAATATAAATAATCTATGAAAAAGAATTTTAAGAGGTTAATGAGAAACCCAACTATCTTCTTTCCCAAACTCTAGACTCATTCCCTCTCCATGGGCTAAAGAGAGAAGACGAACCAATAACCACATCCCATCTAAAGCTAGGAGCACCAAATTTACTTTTGATAACATTATGCCAAAGCGACTCAAGTTCCAAAAGGGAATCTCCACAACAATTTTCCGAGTAAGGCAATGTTTTTGACCTCTAAATTGTTAACTCCTAGCCCACCATTGTCTCTAGAAAGCTTCACCTTATCCCATCTGAGCAAATGATTTTTTATCTCTAATTCCTGCCTATAAGAAGTCCTGCATCAACCTCAATTGATTCTATGATATTGGAAGATGTTTTGATTAGTGAAAGGAAGTATAGGGGATTGTTGTTTAAACATGATCCAATGAATGAGATTCTCCCTCTTAAAGTGTAGGACTTTTTACAACCATCTAGTCTCCTAGAAATCTTTTCCTGGGCTGGCACTAGAAGCATTTTTTCTTTGGAATAATACTTAATACCTAGAAGCAAGTTGTCATACTACAAGATTATCTAAGAGATACCCTCTCTAAAAAGCTAAGCCTAAGGCCTCTAATAACATACAAGAGGAGGGGGAAACAACCACTGTAAATAGGACTAACCCAGCCTTATCCCCTAAATAGTTAATCTAATCTTTTCAGGAAGACCATGTATCACTAAAGAGAAACACGAAGAATATAGACATCCTTTGAACCACTTGCACCATCTATTTCCAAAGCCAATCCGCTTCAAAATTTTGATTAAGAATTCCCGATTTACTTTTTAAAGTCCAATTTTAAGATACTTTTCCTTTTCCTTAGCGACTTCAAATTTTCTAGTGTCTCGCATGCCACAAAAAGAGAATTCAATCGGTCCTTAAGAAAAGCACTTTGGTAATTAGAAACTGTCCATGGATTAACGTTCCCCAATTTGGAGGCTGACCTTAAGTTCTTAACTATCATTTCTCGACATTTTTGAAAAAATTCCAAAGTAAAACTTTGAAGAGGTCATCTTTTATCATTTCTCGACATTTTTTGAAAAAATTCCAAAGTAAAACTATCATGCTCAGAGATTTGTAGCCTCTCTAATTTCCTCGAGCTCAAGTATTCTATCTAGAGAAGAGCAATTTTGAGTTTCGTCTTTATATCATTAGAACTTAGAAGTTTAGAAGTTTCATGCCAATGGTTAGCTCTCTCTAAAGTCCAAACTCCAAATTTTCTTGGGAGAAGTTGAAAAATTACAGTGATTAATTCTCTCCAAACTCCAATTTATTCTTGGGCGAAGTTGGGAGGTTGAGAGGCCATAGCCTGCTAAAATTCTATGTGAGTTTTTATGTTCATTTTTCCTTGAGAGTAGGGTAGTTCTTGGTACCCAGTGCCTGTGACCCTGGGCGCAATTGATTCCCTCACTCTTTTCATTGAGGAATTTGTCATTTTGGATTATATGGGTTTGATTTTTCTTGTTAAGGTTTCCTTCTTTTGTATCATTGATCAATGTTCATCTGAATCTTTTAACACGTGTGAGGGAATGAAGCATATCATGAAAATTTTTGGTCTAGGGAAAAGGGAGGTTTAGGTATCGTACTCAATTAGAAAAGCTTAGCGAAAGTATGATGTATTTCTTAACCGGAAAGGCGGAAACTTAGAATTTAGGAACTTTCTTGGCTGTTTGTTTTGTTTGTAGTTTTTAGGCATAGATGCATGCAGGGCCGGCCCTGAGGGTAAGTTAAGAACCTGAGGCCATAAACTCTTTACCTTCCCATCATTACTTTGCCAGCCACACACGCAAAACTCATTCAATGGCAGTTTCATTCTCATAGCTCATTAATGGTGTTGGCAAGTATGGCAATGGTAAGCTTTTTTCAATTTAAATAATTACAATTTCATTGTAGTAGGTCTAATTATTTCTTTTCAAAACTAAATCTGGATTTTAATTGTGGCGTTAATTGTTATGCTTCTTAATTTTGGTGGAAAAATTATTGAATTTTATTCTTATATTCGTCTGGTGTTAAGTGGGTTTAGAAGACCATTCTTCAAAAAGTATGGTATTTCATTGTTGAATGGGAAGTGGGATTTAGTACTATTGATTTTAGATGTTTTTGATATCTTGGGTATAATGTTTCTGGGAATGTAATTTTTCTCAATTTTAATATGTTTTTGGGGAAATATTGCTTTCATTCTTGAATGTAATGTTACTAGTAGTACTATTGATTTTTGATATATTACTCCCTCCTATTCTTCCTACTTGTCTCATTTACTTTTTGGTTACTATTGAGTAATCACTCTTAATTTGTATTTTGTTCTTAATCTACTTCCTCCGAATTTTATTAGTTGCTACAGTTCGTGTAGCAACTACTGTTCAACAATTGATCTTATTTGATATATATTTCTCTATTTATAGTGTAAAACATAGTCAAGTGGGATCTTGTTTGATTCGTCTTAATGTGTATTTTCTTAATATTAACTTTTTAGAATTTTTTATCGTATGAAATTAGAGAAATTAAAGATTAAAATCGTGCATTGGATAGCGTGAAAAATAGAAATGTAGCAACTATTAAAAACCAGAGGAAGTATAAGTTATAATATGGTCATTTGGAATCTTATTTTATTCGTCTCGATGCAAAGATTATTAATATCAAATTTTTATAATTTTTAATTATGCACAATTAAAGATATTAAATGTCAAATTATTACCTCCACATGTGTGAAAAAGGTAAATGGGGCTAGTAGGGTGGATAGGAGGGAGTATTAATTTCTTATTCTAAATATATTGATTTTAATTAATACTATGTTATTAGATTTTAGTTATAGTACTATACTACTAATTTGCAGCCATATGTACAATGTTATAGAATTATTTTTTAAGTATTTTTAATTTACAACTTAAAGCCGGCAAAACTCAATTTTTATTTTTTATGATCTTTTGAGTTTTGAGTTTTTGTTTTAACATAATAGTAAAATTGGAGATGCATGTAACTATTCAAAATATTTTGTGCTTCAATGAATAAATTTTTTTTACATATACTATTGTTTTAAGGGCCTCATTTTACTATTTCGCCTAGGGCCCCTAAAATGTCAGAGACGGGCCTGGATGCATGGACCTAAGTCCTTTGAAATGTAGAACGTCTTGGACTTCGTTATGATTAATTTCATTCATGCTGCCTAATTTTCATTTATATATTGTTTTGTTATTTCCTCCTGTTGTATGGAAGATTGGATATTAAAATTCGGTGTTGAGAACTTCTTGCACTCAATTTTTATTTGTCTGCTTTAATCCCCAATTCCTTTAGCTGAAATTTTCTTTTCAAGGCAAATTTTCTTTACAGTTACTAATTACCGGGAGCATATATAGTTTTTCTTGTTCTTTATTGATTTAAACTTGGTTGCTAATGATATGCAAAATATATTTGACGTTTGAATTCATTTTACGTTATCATATTGATTCTCTTCACGCCATTTGTTTTCCCATTGGCATGTATCTTGGAGGAACCAAAAGGTCCCGAAAAATCAATTCTGGAGCAATATAAAGACAATTAGATTGTTTTTCATTGGTTGCTGCAAGGTACTAGCAGCTAGTAGAAATTTTCTATACCATAATTTTCTCACATTTGACTAAGTTTCGAAATTGCATATTGAGCAAATGTTGGTTAATTTTTTTTTGTAGTCTTACTCTACAACTCTGCAATTGTTGCTCTTTTTGTTGCTGGTTCTATGAATCAGTTTTGTATTTTGTTTTAATTGACATGCTATTAGCTTTATCCCATTGGTGTGTTTCCAACCGTAAGAAAGCGAGGCAGATTGTTGAAACATGGGAGAAAATGTTCAAGTCATCTCAAAAAGAGCAATGTGTTCCGTTTCTTTATCTTGCAAATGATATATTGCAAAACAGCAGGAGAAAAGGCAGTGACTTTGTGAATGAGTTCTGGAAAGTTCTTCCGGCTGCACTTAAACATGTACATGCCAATGGTGATGTAAGTGGAAAGAGGGCAGCGACAAGATTGGTTAGTACCATGTTTAATTGCTTTCAAGTTGTCTTTCAATCATTTTCATGAATTTGCACACGGACATGCACATACACATAAATGTTTTATTTATTGATTAATTTTATATTTTAATAGCCAAATACATTGTGTGTTTTCCAAGTCTCGAGTGGGCTTTGGCCATGGCATACTTGTTTTATGTCATTGTGTTGGCACCTATGTTTTGACTCCCGGTCCCATGACTATGAGGAATAATTTACAGTCTTCCTACTTCCTAGACTACTGATTCTAGCACTTTTCTGGATAGTTCTTAATTAATTGATTAAATGATTCAAATTTCATATTTATAAATAATAAAGCTTATTCAAAATCGTTTAAAAAGGGTAATTTTACCTACAATCTTGATTAAAAATTATATATTAGACCCCACCCAATATTTGTACGATGGTTTAAATTAGCGGGCTTTTGACTCTTTATTCAATTATTGAATTCATAGTCGATGTGGGTTGTGGACTAATAGGCCTATTTACCTGAATGGCTTATTCATAGTACTTCTAAATGAAACAAAATAACAATTAAATATAAAGAAAAAGAAAAAGAAAGGAAACTACCAAAAATAATAGAAGTAAAAGTCTTAATGGTACAATGTCCCTTGTACGAAACTGTGAAAGCAAGGGTAAGTCAACACTAGCGCCACATGTTTACCGTAAAACAGTGGTTTCAGTTGTGAATTATGATTATGGTAATGACTGCGATGATGTGTTTATGGGGTGATGTGGTTGATGTATCTCCAAATGTTGGTGTAATCAAGATATTTCCCTTGAACCAATCTAAAACACATTTTACTACACTTTTACGATGTGAGTAGTATTGGTTTGTTAGATGTGAAATCCTTTACATCTTAGTCGATACAACATTTTACACATGATTTTTTGATTCAATGTCTTTTTTCCAATACCGTGAGGTATTGTTGCTGATTTTTAAATTTCCCTACTCATTTGCAAAGTCATTTTGAAGAAATGATTTTGCTTTGGAACAAGGATAATCACAGTATTT
Source organism: Amaranthus palmeri (assembly GCA_019776075.1). NCBI lineage: Eukaryota > Viridiplantae > Streptophyta > Magnoliopsida > Caryophyllales > Amaranthaceae > Amaranthus > Amaranthus palmeri. The sequence continues at coordinate 596,102 of JAAKBH010000055.1, read as the reverse complement.
TTAATGTAGTTTTTGGAAAAGAGTAATGATTCATCACCAATAAAGATAAAGTACAACTGCAACTAGCAATTGCAAATGAAGCAACAAATGAGAAGCAAACAACAACGCTGTCAAACTTCCTCCCATCTTCTGGGCAGGGTTGAGGAAAAGAGACTCCGACATAATACTACTTTAGCCTTGCTAAATTTCTTGAACTTCTTGGCTGAATCTAGTAGTTGTAAACAAAATCTAATGAATGGCTTTTAATATAAATCATTAAAACTTGTTGCTTTGGATTTAACTTCAAAATTCTTCTTCCTATTTCCAAAAAAAAGAATTCTTCTTCCTGGAGAGCTGAACAGCAGGCAACAGCGCACATTGAGGTTGTCTATCACACTAAATCTTTTGAATCCCGAACCAGATTTCTATTGAATATGGTTGCACAAAAAATAGGTCAACAATATTGTCTTGGCATTCTTTCAAAGATGAAATTAAGATTACAAATAATATTCCAAGGCCTAACAATGTGCTTTTTAAATATATTCTTCTCCAAATAACCATTGAATAAATACAACTCTAGGAATGAATTACCAGAGACCACACCAGCCTTCTCCATGTTACATTAGCCATGTAGAATTCAAGACCTATAAGCTTTCCTGATAGACATGCCAAACCTCTTACTGCAAGAATTTCCTTGAAACACCAAAAGAGCTTGTTATAGGGCAATCCTCCATCGACTTGCAGTTAATGATAGCAGTAATGCTGCTTCACCTACAAGCTGTCTTGCTTTCAGGAGATTGCCTTGTTTGTTCCAGCCTTTTAACTGCCCACTCCTTGACATTTCACTTACCAGTAGCTTTAGGACAAGAAAATAGAGTCTAGTTGTCAGGTTAACTAGAGTTTTCCTAATAATAATGCTCCTCCCAATGGGGGAAAACTCTTCACTTAGTTACATGTAACATGGTACAGAGCCTTGTTAAACGATGGGGATCACTCGTCCTGAGTTGCGGGTCAAATGCGACCTAGATCGCAAATAACCCTATCCCGACTCACGGAGCACAAATGAGTGAAGATCGTTGTTATTATTAGAGAAACTCAAAAAAGTATGATGTTTCCCTCAGGTTTTCATGGGGAGAAGAGAAAAAGGAAAGAAGATGAAAAGATTGTACAGGCTGACTGATTGATTGATTCTTACTCTTTTCTTACACTTATTTGGTTTTAGTATTGTACAAACACTTTTTAGTGGGCTTGGCCAATTATTTTAGAAGAGTACTAACAAACACCCTCATGTACAGTTGCATATCACGTGATTCATATTATTTTTGTCTTCCTTTTTCATTTTAATTTTTTTTTGCTTTTCTTAGTCTAGTTTTTTTCTCTTATTCTAATTATAATGCCAAAAATACCTTTTGCTCTTGAGGCATGTCTTGTCCCATGTCCCAAATTGTATCGCGTAGGTAACTATGGTTAAATTCTCAATTGTTCTATTAATTTTTTAGACAATAGAATTATTCGTTTCCAACTAGCTTGTATCCCAAATACAACTTTTTTAAATAGATGCATATTTCCAACGTAATTCAGATACACTGATGTTAAGTTTCAGTAAACATTTTCTTCTTCAAAGGTGTAAATGGCCTCGATTTTGCTACCTTTTGCATTTTCTTCCTCAAAGGTGTAAATGGAACAATGTAATTCACATTCGTATTTGTTTTTTGTAATCCTAATCATGGAATGAAAATGGGGTTGTTCCATCAAATGATGGCTGCTTCATGACATATTTTAAGCTTACCATTCTGCAAAACTTTGTAACTTTACGTGTGACTTAAACAATGGAGTAACATTATAGTCGTTCCTTTAATATGGATTAGGTTCTAATTTATTATTAACTTCAATTTATTATGTTTTAGTTTTAGAAAGCTTAAACCACTATGATACAATGAATATTTTTCAAGTAAACAATTAACATTGCGATATCCACAAAACGTTCTTGACAGTGCAAGGTACAAGGTGCAGTGTCCGCAACATTGCAATCGTCACTGCAATCGTGGCTGCTTTGTGAATTTTTTATGCCCTATCCTCAAAATAGGGTGGGTTTCTTGTTAACTCGCCTTTTCATGTATAGGGTGGTACACTATGTGTGATGTGTTTAGTTTTGCTTACAGCTGTTCATAGAGATAAATCGATGTTCTCTTTGATACACTTAAGATGGTACATGGGTTTGTCTTTTAAAGCCTCTCTAGACCCTCGGTATAGAAAAGTATCTACTTTAGCCAAGATTTGGAAGCAAATAGAACATGTTAAGAGAGTGAAAACAAAATTCCTCATTAAAATGTTTCAACACATATGAAATGTTAGGGAACTCGTATGTAAGTTAGAGTATACTCTTCATGTTAGCTATTTACTCAGAGAAGTTTCTGTCTGAAAGGGGTTGTGTGCCACTTTTCACTATGTTGTAGGTTGAAATATGGGAAGAAAGAAAGGTTTTTGGATCTCGTGCTCAGAGTCTTAGAGATGAACTTATGACCAACAAGATAAACGAACCTGCTGCACAAGTCAGCAATGAAAACGCTGCCAATCCTATCAAAATTGTGAAGAAGGATGCACAGTCAATGAGGATTGTCAGTTTCTGTGTTTATTTCTTTTCTCCTCTCTCTAACTTTTAGTTTATAATCTTTTTGTAAGAAACTCTGCTGATTATTCACCATCTTTTTAGAAATTGGCTGTTGGAGGATTTCCTGAAAAGATTGTTTCAGCATATCATTGTGTCCATGATGAATGCTCGAATGAAGAGAATATAATGGGTAAATGCAATGTAGCTGTACATTCTGTTGAAAGAATGCTGAAGGAAGTAGAAAATATCAGCAGTCAAGGTATGTCAATTTCACTGGGTTATATTTGTCTCAGGTTGATTACTGTATGGGTTAACTTTGCGTTCTTTTCTAGACGATAGGTAAGAACACTGTACATTGTCCAATGCGGATCTGTCCTGTAGGTCCTATACATACTTTGGTACCGTACCCCAGTTCATGAATTACGACTCAAGCTGTGACTTCAACCTCTTATCATATTGTGATATGTCGGTTGGGAATTATCAACCTCTGGCACAAATTTTGTGCTTTTTAATGTCCGGCTTCAACCAATGAAAGTCCTAGACTTAGTTTAACTTTTAAAGTGTACTCAATGACATAGAATAAATAGCCTGTCTCAGTCTGAGAGCTCATTCATTTGTTCTTCTGAATCCATGTTTCATCAATCTATTTAGGTTGTCTAGATACTTTTTTGCAATCTACCTGGCACATATACTGCCCATAAGTATCTAACACGATTGAACACCCATTTATCAACGAAAATAGGTCACAAACCAACAACCTAAATTCATTTTTTTGTTAATGCATATAACTCAAGCCTTATGAGCAAGGTTCATAATTGTTTCTAGTCCTTGCCCCATATTATGTTCTTTAGTTTTAGAATTTACTTAAGTGGCCTTTTTTTTGATCCAGATGACTTATCTCTTGATTTAGAAAATATTTTATTAATGAAGAAATCTCAATATTATAACTGGAAAGTTATCTAACTACGAGGTCATGAAGAATGTGTTTGCCTTGCCTAGGACTGGTACTTTTTGTCTGGGTGTTGCTGACATTTTGCCTCACATGAATGGACCGACATGTTCAGTTTACTGGGAAAGCCCAAATGACCGAAAAAATAAAGTTAGCATTCCTTAACAACATTGGACTTTTCTTTTTGTCTTTCAAAAATTTTCGCTTTCTTGTAGTTCTCTACTTTCGTTTATATTGCTTCCATTGGTTCTTTATTGATAACTTGAATTCAAATCTTTTATGATATTGATTCATACTTGATTATATTCTCTTTATGATCAAGTCTCTAGTATTCCACCCTTTCTATCCACCCAATGACCTTTATCTCTAGCGTTGATAGTTCTTAGTACTTAGATTAAGGTTTTTTCGATCTTTCTCAGGTTTAACATATAATCAACAATATCATATAAATGTTTTTTAATAAAACAATACTTGTAAACAAAGTACAAATTTTCTTTGAGTTGATTATTCATTTACTTAGTTCAAAAATTTACAATAGCTTCACATTTTGCATTCATATATTCTTTTTTGATATTATACTCAAGATGTATTGCAGTCATAATTTTCAAACATATTCACAATGTTTAATAATTTATGCATCTAAGATCATATCAAATCACACATATTAATCTAGTAGTCATTACAACCAAATCTCAATATTAAAACTCATATTCACACTTTATGAACATTTCTCCTTTACCAAAATCATGAATAAAAGTTGAACTTAGGTACCAATTCTATGAACTTGATTTATATTGTGATTTCAAAAATCGAAATCCCAAAACATTAATTTCATAACACCTCCTACAAGACCAACTTGCAAATCATTCTCATTAGCTATTTCTTACCCAATCTTACAAAAGAAATTTCTTACTTCATTCTTAATATTTAATTTATCATCTATCTTATATCTAGACAGCCACGTTCTAAATCTTAATTTCGAGTCCATCAACGATTCACCAAATACTAGTTTATATTCTAATTCTTCATGATTCCAATTAATTATAAACCAAATTCTTATTCCAATTTACCTTCTTATCCTTACTTCTAAACCAACTTGCCAAATATCACTTTACGTTTAGATTCATATACATATCTCTTTCATACAATCATTTAACCAATCTAATTCATATTTCAATTCATATTTATTTCTTCGATATTCGTATTTAACCTATTAATATTTTAACTCATACTCACATTTACATTTCAAGCAAAATCACACTACTTTATTTCCCAATAGCTTCAATTACACCAATGTAGTTTATTCAACCCAACTTAGATAAAAGATTTCCATAAAACCAAAAATAAGAACGTTAAGGGCTTAACCAATCTAATTCATATTTCAATTCATATTTCAATTCATATTTATTTCTTCGATATTCGTATTTAACCTATTAATATTTTAACTCTTACTCACATTTACATTTCAAGCAAAATCACACTACTTTATTTCCCAATAGCTTCAATTACACCAATGTAGTTTATTCAACCCAACTTAGATAAAAGATTTCCATAAAACCAAAAATAAGAACGTTAAGGGCTTAAGATACAACTAGACACTAAGGCAAGAAATGCAACTAAAGAAATTATTAGTAGGGTGAAACATTAATATGACGTCTCCAACTATTCCTATCCCTCGTTGGGTCCTCGGATGCGTCTCCAATTATCCAGTTATTCGAGTAATAATTTGAGCCAGGACAACAAGTATCGAGTCCAATCCATTTTCTTTTATGTTAACTGGTCACTACGTAAAATTATTTGCTTTGTTTACATACTAGTTGATACTTGTAGAATTCGTAATTATAACTTGTAGGTTACAAACTTACAATTAACCTACTACATACTGCCTTCCTTATCAAATAAAACACACTACCTACAAGTCACATTGATGCCTTAAGTAATAATGTAGAAAAATATGAAAAATAAAGAACTTTTATTTCACCAATTACAAAGTAGCAGCTAGCCACCAATGTCTAATGCCCATGAAAGAAGTGAAAAAAAAGCTTAAAAGAGAAATGATTTCCTACACAACCCTTATTCAATGAACTAATCAACAAGCTACAATGGGGAAAAATGCAAAGAGTTGTTATAAAAAAGGGGTTTTGTCATTTTAACAACTTATAAATCTCAGTTTCCTATTATTTTTACCGGTAAATTGGTACCTGTTAGTTTGCACGATTCGGCCCATATGACCTTACTTAGTAGTTTATACTTTTCCAAAATTGACACGCTATTAAAGGCTCCGGTCATCGGTTCCGAGTCAATAATGTTGAGTTTTTTTAACACCTTTGATCGTTAGTATATTATTTGAAACTTAGTAATGCATTTGAAGGTACATTTATCTTCATTGTGTTATTTATTCAGTTAAGGCAAGCGTAGAGAGTGAAGAGACATGAACTTTATGTATATAAGATGCATTTGTTCATATAATCATTTATGTGATTAGTATAGTAAATTTCATAACATTTGTCTTTTCTTCAAATAACACCTTATTACACCCTAAAGGTGATAAGAAAGTAGTTTCTTATTCCATACTAGTATACGTGGTGATCGATTGATACATGTGGACCGATAATGGAGGGATGACATTTGACGTTCTAATATCTCCATTTGATGTATTAAATACCCGGTTTTATGTGGAATTCACGCGTCAAGAGTATGATATTCTTCAATATTTTATAATTCATATTATTATATGCATGGGATCTTGGTTTAAACGTTGAGAAAATATTTTTTGAAATTTCGCTTAATGCTTTTAATTTTTTATGTCAAATACCTTTGTTCATATATGTAGAATCATCCAACAAGATTTGACCTATATGATTATCTAAGTCTGGTGGAAAAAATGAAGGCTTGAAGAGGCTATAGATATTGTGTGATCAAGGTGTGCCCTAACAACTAAAGGGCAAGTTCCATTGGATGACTATTAGACCATTGCTACTATATAATCAAAATGTTGAGCTTTTAGAAAGGATCATAGGAGGAAGACAAGAGTTATGCAAATGCTTTGATAGATGAACGAGCATACCTTTAGGGATAAAATTTGAAATGAAGATGTAAAAAGGAATTAGGTTTCACAAATATTAAAAAGAAGTTGAAATAGAATCATTTAAGATGGTTTGACCATGTGCAATGATAGGGTATTAGTGAAGATAAAGAAGATAGAAAGTTGAAACTTTGAAGACTTCAAAAGAGGACGAGTAAAAGGGAAGACGACATGAAGGATAGCAGTGCAAAAAGATATGAAAAATTAAAAAAAGGTCTTAATCTTTTATGATGGAGGAATGATATTCCTCAATCTTCTATGGTGGAGAAATCAAGTTGGGAGACTAGTGGTCTTGGATGAAGTTTAGAAGGAGGGGAATGAACATTATAAAATTTTTTTGGATGAAAAGATTGAAAAGCAAAAGGCTTGCTGTGCAAAGTTACAAGAAAAGGTGATATGAAAAGGTTAAAAGAAAAGTCCATGTGCTATTTTCTAGAGTAGTATCTTCGTAACTTGGGAGCTTAAAACTTTTGATATGGATGAATTTATCATATAATTTTTAAATTCATAAAACAATATGATTTTAAACATAGTTGAAATGAGTTACTTAAAAAGTAGTATCTTCATAACTACAACATTATTTTAAAATTTTATCCTTAAATGAAATCACCTCAAATGCAATTATAAAGATTGAATTATTTATCATTTTAATCCATAATCATCCAGATCTATCCTAAGATATGAAATAACCTTAAGAACAAATGAGTTATTTAGTTCAAGCTGAAGTTTTATTTAAACCCATGATTTCATGCAAATGAATAATTTATTTCCGTTTTACGTTTTGCTCTTCTTTGCACCAGGAATTCAGCCAGCTACAGTGATACCGGATGAGATGCAGGAGCAGGAAAATCTTCTTCATGAATGTGCCAGACAACTTGAAGGTGCAGAATTAACTCGGGTGACTCTGGTTTCTCTCCTGCAAGAAGCGATTCAGGATCAAGTACATCATCACCATATTACCACTTATCTTTTGTTTTATTTGTCAGCTTTTGTAATTAATTGGGATTGATGCAATAAAAACTGGAATCAGACCTGTCAAGAATCGACCCAAGCTGTTACAAGTGTTTAGAGCAAAATTTATGGCTCCAAAACCTAGTTTTATTAAACCAAACTACCCAAGTGTTTAGTGATGATTGTCTCAACCTGACCTAAAATTGGATGTATTTGAATTAATAAAATGAAGATGAGAAACATTCCAAAGCAAAATACCTTCTGTGTTTTGAGTGTAGCTGGATTTAGTTGAACTTTTTGTTAGACCAACACATCAGTTATATCGCTGGGATCAACTAGTATTGACTTTGTTATACATATCTTCCATTTGTATATATTTGACAAGCTTGATATAGAGCTTTCAGTGAAAGCCATGGTGGGTCATAATAATATTTTGTATTTAATTGTAATATGTGTGATATTTCATGATGAAAAAGGTCAAAGGATAGGTAGACATCAACTTTTTGCTCAATTGAGGTTTCAAGTGAAAGTGGTAAGGTTCGTGAACAATAAGAGGAAAGAAACTTGCTCTTTGTTTTAAGAAAAATTATAATAAGCCTCCGATCATCTTGGATTCAACGTGACATAAACCCATCAATTATTTTCCAACTCAAAATAGACTCACACTATCATAAGCTTTCTGATACAAATGAAAGCAGGGAGGTGTTGGCTTTGGTTAGAATTGGTAGCATGCGATTGGTTTCAAGATTTTTAGGAAAACATGTAGCTGAAAACCTTGTACAAAGAGATTTGAAAGAACATCAGGATCAACAATTTTCTCTTTGTATGAGATATGGTTGTGTGATATCCAATGCTAATAAGTTGTAATCTTGCAGGAAACACAACTGGAAACTCTAAGGCGCCAATTGCAGGTAGAAGTCCATTTTATCTTTTTGAGAGCACTTCCTGTTACTTCATGTGTGTCCATTAGGAAAGTATTCGTCATGAGTGTCAGATTATACTGCATTTATCGAATGTTTAAGAAGCGTTTGGTAATGTTTCTAGTGTTGATCCTCAACACTGAATTGTTGGCTTTCAAGTTTGGTTGCATAGCTATTCTAAAAGTATCTTGGCATTTATCAAATCGAGTAGGATGCTGGATTGATAGTGATTTTGATTTACTGGTGCTAGAACCAATTATCATCTTTTCTCTGTAGACTTCAGGTTTATACACTTCTTAGATTCAAGAGCAAAATCGTTAAAAAGATCCCCTTAAGTAACTTTGATTTCCTGCTACACTTGTTTTGATTGAAAGGTTTATGCAACTAACCTTTTCTCTTTCTCTAAGATTGGTACAAAGGGGTTCGAATGCTTTTCAATTTTTTTGTAGAGTGAGAATAAGTCAAAAAATTAGTGTATGGAAGATACATGTAGATGATATAAAAAGAGAAAATCAGTTTGTAATTGATAGTGATAGAATATGTGCCCATTGCCGAAATTAGGGAAGTAGAGAGTATAAAATGAGCAATTTTGTGTGGGTATTGGATTTTGTTGCATTAATATGAACATAATATACATTGTGTGCGAAGGGACAATTAAAAGGAGACAGATTTAGTAGTATTTTAACAACAACAATAAGGCCCAAGCCTTAATCCCAAAGGATTATGGTCAGATACATGAACCAATATATTAATGTTTAATGGTCAAGTATTCTCCATTCATTTTGATTTTCTATTATGATCCTTCATATTTTTTTCAATCCTTGCGCTCCAAGTCATATTCGCTTTTTCTTGCCCTCATTTTTTGAACTTCTGAGCTCCAACTTTCTACTTTCCTTACCAATTCGCCAATATTCCGTCTTTGCACATGCCAATCACCTTAAACGATTCTCCTTCATCTTTTCCTCAATATTTGCAACTCCTAAATCCTTTCTTATATCTTTTTTGAAATTTTATCCCTTGAGGTATAACTTATTTATCTAATCATTTGCATTTTTGCTACTTCTATCTTCCTACCACGATCCTTTCTAAAAGCCATGCATTCAGATCTTGAAATAATGTTTCTTTGCTTAAACTTACCCTTTAGCTTTTAGGCACATGTCGATGACATAATATCCCTGTTGCTGCTCTTATTTTTTGTCATTGCTTGAAGGTGAAGATCTAGGATAAAGAGTTTGTGTTGGGTGGCTACACATTCTCATGGAAGAATCTTACAATTTGGGCAATTACCTCTATCTAACATCCTTATCAAAAAGTAGTCAATGTTACGTTTACTTAGTTCTAAAACTCACCAAGTGACTTTCTCACTGTTAAAACCATGTTTTAGCAACCAACAAATCATATGAGAATGCAAAATCCGAAATGGACTCTTGTTCTACATTCCTAGCTCCATAGACAAAACCTTCGTGGACGCTTTCGTAGCCTTTATGACACACCCTTACATGCTCATTCAAATCACCTCTTATAGAGCTTCTGAATCATTCATATTTTGCACTATATTATCGATTTCCGCCCAAGTTTTCTTTTTAATTGCTCTTTGTCCCCAAATATGGTGCATAGGCACTTATGACATTCAATCTCTCTACCATATACCATTCACTTTTATAATCCTATCGTTCTTTCTGTATACATATATTACATCTTTAGATGTTTGTTCATCCATAATAACACCAAATCCATTCCGCTTTCTATCTTGTCTTGAGCATTACAATTTATATTCCTGTTTTTTCTCCACTATCATTTTGGTTTAATCTCTAACTCATTTTGTCTCTTGTAGACATAAAATTTAATATCTATTACCATGTATTATTTGATTCTTTATCCAATATCTGTCGTAAATAACTATAGAAAAACATGTTGCATTTCCCTTGGCTCCCTTTTTGGCTTCCTGGTGATTTATATGTTGTTTGCAGCTTTCCTGTTGCCATGTATTATTTGATTCTTTATCTAATATCTGTCGTAAATAACTATAGAAAAACATGTTGCATTTCCCTAGGCTCCAAGGGACCCTTTTGGCTTCCTAGTGATTTGTGTATTGTTCGCAGCTCTCCAGGTGGTTAGCCATTATAGTATCTGATTTTTTTATTTTATGTTGAAGATGCGAAAATGACCTTTGATGCAGTATTTTTCCACAATGCTACAACCATTTCTAAATTCTGAATCTGTGTCTGTCCGCTAGGCATTATTTAGATGTACTGTACTTTCTTAAAGCTCATCTTTACGTCAACCTAATTTCTCTTGTTATTCTTAAATATCAAACATATCAACAGCTGAGGGGTAATTATCCACTATGCTTTGAGCTTGTTAAAAGTTGTAAAGCGATATTGAGGTATGCTTTGCATGGCAGCATAGAGCTGTTAAAGATGATATTTTGGCCAACCATTGGTCTTCTTTTTCTGGAATGGTAACTTTGTTTATTGTGAAATAACCATGAATAGTACTTAAAAGGTCTTCTGGCTCTTTCATAGAATCTTATGTTGTATGTATTTGTAGGGTTTGCTTTGTCATGTTCCTCTACAATTGGCTTGCTCTTTCCTGTTCGTTTAGAACTCTTGTTTGTCCTTTCTTTGAAAACCCTTATTTACCTTCTTTATTTATCTTTAGACAATTCTATTATCGGATAATATTCATTTTTCTGTGAAGCAGCCACCATTAACTGTCTCGACAGGTTGGTTGGCTTATTTATTTAAGAGGGAAAAAATGAGATAGGAGGTGGACTGAGAAATGCCTAAAGAGTTTATCGGATAATAGTTAAAGTTTTTCTAGTTGAGTTGCTTGTCCAGTAGGTAGTGGACTTTATTTTTTTGCTCCACGACTTTGGTGGGTAAAAATATCGCACTGATTCGGAAGACTCTATATCTAAATGAAAATATTGAATTGCAATGTAGTTCCCATCAAATATATGGGAAGGTGCCAAGTACACTTTGAGGATGTTGGAAACTAATGCTATAGCTTTGACAGAGCTTGAATTTGCTAGGTTGTCGTGATCAACATGAATTAAGTCGATCAGTTGCTATGTGTGTTAAATAGCAGAAATGATCTATTGAATCGTGTGCTTATTACCTATGAGACCTCATGAGAAAAGTAGTTCTCCGTATATTCTGATGTAGGATCTATGAAGGAAGCCTAGAATTCTTTTTTAGCGTAGCACCAGTCAAATACTGGGATTGCGATGGAGCTGCCCTCATCTTATGTACACCAACTACCAAGTACAAGATATAAATTTACTCTTCCCCGGAACAGAGACTGAATGACAAGCTCTATGATTTGGAGGGAGTATATTGGCTCCTAGGTGTGAATATTGTGCTCTAAATTCTTGTGTTATAAAAAAGGTTGCATCCATTTTCTTGTAATTTATGCTCAAGTAGAATCCAACGTATTTTGGTTTTTAGAATGGCTATTTATTCTTGTTTTTCTCCTTCATTGTATGCTTCACCCCTTTTTGCACTTTTTGCATCAATCATTTGCTTCTTTATTACAATAGATATGCCTCTAAAATGGCGATGGTGTTGCAGATTGCTCGTAGTCGAATTAATGAAGTTGGAATCCTGAGGTCAAAGCTATCATCCCACAATCATGGCGTATCCGCTGCACCAGCTCATGTATTGACTGAACCACCAAGGGCAGGAGAGCCTAATAACCCAAGCTTGCAGGCAACCAGTCTTCAGATTCCTCTCAGCCAATCAATGGGCAGTCAACAGATTCCTGCTCAACAAGTTTCTCAAACTCCGAGCCAACACCCAGCTGCTTTTGCCCCAATGGGAGTAACTGATGAAGAGAGCAAAAAGGCTGCTGCCGCTGCTGTTGCTGCCAAACTTGCTTCTTTCACATCCTCAGCGCAGATGCTTACCTCAGTCCTTTCTTCCCTTGTGGCCGAAGAGGCTGCTTCAAAGAATGATGGATCCAAAACTGCAGCATTTTCTTCTAGTCTACCTACATTCTCACCTGGGAAACGGGTGAAACTGGAACAACCATCATCAGGATCAGATCCTGCAAATCTTGATGCTGGAAGCTCACCCTATTTCACCCATCTCCAGCAACCAATTTCAAACAATCAAGTGTTACAGTCGATCATTCCGTCTTCATTGGGCCCACCTCCTCCACCCCCACCTCCGCCGCCTCTGATGCCTACCATGATGCATAATATGATGCCTTATGGATTTAATGGTGGAAACAGCCTACCTCCTCCCCCACCTTTGCCATCTCATGTTGCCATGAACCTTGCACGGCCACTTGTCCCGCCAAGTCCGCAGCCACTCCAGCCTCCTCTGCAACTAGGTCAACACCAGAATGCAAGTGGTGGATTTTATCGGCCCCCTGGTATTGGTCTTTATACTTCAAATAATCAGCCTTCAACATCACCTATGCAGCGGCAGTAGGTTGTGCTGCAACTTTTATGGGGGAACGGATGTTTTATATATCTCCCAAGTCCCATGCGCCTGTACATTATCGGCTTCTTTCTCACTAGTAGGCTATAAACCTGCACAATAGTGTCTGTCTAATATAATGGATGTGAAATATGTAGTATTAAGGCATTGTTAGTTACATTTGTAGTTTAGACATATTTCTTTTACAAAACATCCATTAGCATCTAGTTCTTTTGGGTTACATTGAAGAATAATTGAGCCAAATTCATCTTAAGTGGTCACTTACACCATTAAAGGAATTCAGCTAGATCTAGATGGTGAAGATGTAGTAACTGCAATTTTTTGCACTATTTTTAAAGGACTTGTTTCATTCTCTTTAAAATTTGTAATCTCTCTTTTCTTTCTCTTCGGAATATAGTTCTTGGAAGATTACCATCTTATATGTAAAAGCAAGTCTTGTACAAGATCGTTTCATTATGACATAGATCTATACAATATGTTAATTTCTAAGTAATTACATGAAGGTTATCACCAACTCTTGTGAAAGACAATTTCTTTGAGAGATGTCTCTCACAAACTCCTCTCATAAGCTCAACCCGTTTTAACATTAAAAAAGTACAACAAAAGTAACCTCTATTGCATGTTATTAAACTCCACTTGCTGTAAAAAACTTCCTCTAATATCTCTAAATTTGATATTAAAAAGAAATGAAAGATTTGATGCTTGAATTTTATAATTTAAATTACAAAATCATTTCAAACATAATACTGATAGAGGGTTGGAGTCGTATGTCGTCAATGATTTACTAAGTCCCCTCTATGCAATAAATTTTTTCACCTTAATCAACTGTAATGACTAGCATTAGTGGTAGATAAGGGGTCAATCCACAGGAAAATGTTCACGTGACAAAAAGAGTTTGATGACAAAGAGATTTTTAATTCTGAGCTTATAAAGAAAACGATTTCAATTTCAAGTTTCAAACAATAAATATAAAGACTAAAGTTTGGGAAATTTAACTTAATTTGCTTAAGGGATGGGTTGAAAATGTCTTTAATCAGTTTTATGATGAGAAAGGTCTTTCTAATAGGAATATAAGGAGATTGAGGAATGGGACTTTTTAATGGTAAAGTCCCAAATAAAGTCCTTGGGGGGAGGGGGCAATTGAGGTTGGGACTTGGGACTTGGGACTTGAGATTTAAATAAAAAATAAGGGTAAATCTTTAATTTTGAGATAAAATTTGACCAATTTTTAATCGAGTCTAGCTCATCCTTTATCAAACAAAGACATGAGACATTTTATCTTAAGTCCCACTTAAAGTCTCTAAGATAAGTCTCACCTCTAAGTCTCACAATTTCCATTCCTTTCTACCAAACACCCCATAATTTCTTTTCTTAAAAAAATTCCCGAAGTGAACTTAGGAAATTAAGTTTTCCAAAATAAGTATCTTCCAATTCAAGCCTAGGTAATGACATTGTTCGCTGTTACCAAAACCTAACAATCACAAAAACAGAGTCAAAAAATTAGTCTAATAATCGCCCATTTATACTAACTGGGGGCGATTGATAGGTTGATTTGTTGACTTAATTGACTTCCCTTAACTTGGATGTTAATGGCCCGTTGTTGGTAATAGCGGGAGATTATTGGGTTGACTTTTGAGTCATCTTTAGTAATTATCCGTTGTTTGTTACTAATAGCAAACATTGTCATTCCGTGGACTCGTACTAGAAGACGCTTATTTTGGGAGATTAAATTTTCTCAAGCTCACTTTAGGAATTGTTTTAGAAAGAAAGTTTAATTTGTTCAATTTTTCGTAAAACATCTACTATGTTTAAATTACCAACTGTAAGTATATTAAGTTAAAACAACAATTATATTAAATTAAAACACCAACTATGATAAGTTAAATTACCTAGTTCAGAATTCAATCACACCAACTTAGTCTAGTTAAAATGTCAATTTATGAGCATTAAAATACCAACTATAACATTCTAAAACATCACTTATAAGGACAAAAGACTAACCACAAATTAGTAATAATTAAGCAAAATTTATATTTTGCAAAATAATTAAGGGGTTATTAAATGTGAACCAATGCCCAAGTAAATATTTGGACCAAACTAAAGCAATGCACCATACTGGTACACAGATAACGAAAGTCTTAACTATTCAAAATAAAGAAAAAGTACTATTAAATCGAAATAGAATTCATAAGTCCAAGTTACAACTTAAACTTCAGCTAAACTCTAAATTGTTCAACTAATGTCTCTCTATGCGAAACAAAGTAGCTTTGCATAATTGTAGCAAAGTTATACTCTTGCTCAAATTAGTTCTCGCTCCCCTTTAATCATCCTTTGAAGAGTCAAGGGGGTTTGCAAAAAATAAATACCATTAAAAAACACACAAAAACACAATATTTTAAAAAAGTCGAGTATCTAACGCTAGTATATGTCAAACTAATTATTAAAACTTTTTTACATTAAATTATAGTAACAAACTTATTTGG
Source organism: Amaranthus palmeri (assembly GCA_019776075.1). Taxonomy (NCBI): domain Eukaryota; kingdom Viridiplantae; phylum Streptophyta; class Magnoliopsida; order Caryophyllales; family Amaranthaceae; genus Amaranthus; species Amaranthus palmeri. The sequence continues at coordinate 580,679 of JAAKBH010000055.1, read as the reverse complement.
AAATTTGTAGCCTTTTTAAGGAACTTTGCATTCATAAGTGTATAATCCTCCTTGATTTATAATCAATGGTTCATAAGCTTTTTAAAGCAGTTTCACTCAAATAAACATACTTATTAACTCAAATTATTTACTTTTTTATATGTGAAATTAACAATACATTGCTAAAATGGTACTACTATGAGTTTATCTTTTGATTCATTTAGTAGGCAGTTTACCATTCACGCAAAATAACATGACAAAATTTAGCACAACCATTCTTATGTCAAAAACGAACTTAATCATTGTTTTGCCCAAAACACGTATACGAATTTTGTTATGACGTATGTACCCAACACACTCTTTTCGTTCATCATATGTTATTGTATGCAATACTATATTTTGAAATTTGCACCCTTTACCACTTGGTATAAACACGATTTCTTGCAAAACATAAGTTATAACTTTTTCCATGTAGGATAATAATACTTTGTAAGAATGATGATAAATAAAAATGTTTCACACAGTAAACATACTTCCAAAACATAATATACATTATGTATTTGTACTCAGGACTTGTACTATATTAGGGCATCACCACAATGTATAAAAAAATCTTATAAAAACCACATTTAAAATAAAACCAAACTTTACAAGAAAATTATTTAAAATGACTATTAGTTGGGGTTCTTTGTTGGTTTGGCGAACTGAAATCATTGATTGATAAACTAGTTGTGTTAAGCTAGCTGTTACGGAGATGTTCAATAAAATCATGTCCTTATTGTTGACTGCTAATTAGAGTAAAAATAGCCCAAAAGCCAATGAAAAAAGCTATCACGAGTAGTTATTTCGGCTTAAAAGCAACTTTAATAGTCATCTATCAAAAATACTTTTTTAGCTAATTGACTAACTAACAAGCTAAAAGCTAAATAGAAAGCCAATAAAAATGTTGATTTTCAAACATCTCATATTGATATGTTATTATAGGCTAATAAATATTTGAAATGATACGTTATTATTATAGGCTAATAAACATTCACTTAATTGCTGTAGGGTTCTAGTAATGTTAACTTTTAACATGCGGAAAACTAAAACCTTTCCAAGACCCAATTATTGACATGAGATGAAACAGATAAATATCGGGATGAGAAAATATACCTTTGTAGCGTGAATCCACTAGCAAAATATAACCACGAGACAAGAACCGCAAATGAAGTTCCTCTAGTGTAGTCCACCCACAACGTCTTGTGAGACCTCGTATACTAGTACGATGTTTAAGAACAATTCTTAAACTAATTTTGTGTTTATACAACTCTTGTATTATTACTCACAATTGCTCTCAATTTTCTAAGAAAATAATAATACCGACGGCTCTCAATATTTCTGATGAAGACAATACCCACGGTACACAATTTTGCTAAGAAAATTAACACCACACCCACACTTAATACATAAAGCTAGGAGCTATTTATAGAAGATAAATACTCAATGAAGACTTTGCAAATTCCATAACATAGGTTACAACACCTAATAATGCTAATTACTCATTTACATAAATGGGTGGAGTTACTAACTTAATATATGTACTTAATATAACTTATTATATTAAATAGTGAGATTATGACTAATATCTAGTCTTACTAAATTAATCACATGAACCTAGACTAATATAGGTCCAAACACACAAAATGGTCTCACACATTGATATAGTGTGACCCAATAGGTTTAGCGACATTAAGTTCGTTCCATTATCAAATAACGGTTCTGTGACGTTTATTGGTCTCTAGTAAAACATAAGCGTTGTTGGATATTTAGAGCATGTAGGACATTATCCAAGGCTTAGAACATGTATTACATAAACTAAGCAAGAACGTAACAACGGAACCAAAACAAGTGACCAGAGAAACATGCTCGTTCGAGCTTGAGCATGCTCGTTCGAGCAAGATACTGCTCGTTCGAGCACTTTGTAGCTCGTTCGAGCACGGGCTCGTGGGTCTGGCAGAATGTTTCTGAACCTTCTGTATGATGTTTTTGGTGTTTGCTCGTTCGAGCTCTTTGGATGCTCGTTCGAACACTTAGAGATTTTCGAGTCAGAAAGTTTCTGAAGTTGTTTTGTGAAACAAAGTAATTGTTCATGAAACAAAGTGATTGTTCATGAAACAAAGTTATGTTTCATGAACTAATGTGTTGTTATGTATCAATGTGTTACATCGTCAACCGATGTATGGATTGGATGAAACCATGTGACACTTCAACTCTATAAATAAGAGTGAGTGCATGGATATCAAATGACTGGTTGTTAGAATCTAAATTCTGTCATCTTTCTCTTATTCTCTTGAAACGTAAAGGAGAGTGATCAACTCCGTTATAGTTTTTCTGATTTCATTTTCTCTTATAAACTCTTTGTTGTTTAGATTAATCGGTGCGTACTCATCGGTTAATGTGATTGATTGTATCTCTTTGTGAATTTCCGGTCTCATAACCCAAGTACCTTTGTGGGGGAAATATCACAAAATGAAAGTATCGATGTCGCCTTCAATCTATATCAAGATTTCCGAGCGATGTTTATCGTCGCAAACTAATCTTCATTACGGTGTCCATTTCGTGGTTATTCATATCAAGGAGTCCATTGCCATATACAAAGGTTCGCTCATTATTTATAACAATCTTTTGTGATATTTTCCCCATTTGTAAACATACAATCACTTAAAGAAATGTCAATTCTTTGTGATTCAATTCAAAAATTGAATTTCATGCATAAAATATGCATAACTTGAGTAATTTACTCACATTATTACCAACTAGTAATAATCAGTCAATTATAAAATATTATGGAATCTATTTATAATTTACCATAATCTTCATTTTATACTTTAAGTATAAAATACATTATCATACTACTTGATAATTACATGTCTTAAAGGACACAACTTTATAAGTGAATACTTATAATGCCTCTTATAGAGTTATAGTTATTAAAATGAATCAATTTGTCACATATAATTTATGAATAAATTATATACCATCCATTTCCTTAAATGAAATAAATAAACATACCAAAATATTATTACAAACTAGTAATAATAATTTAAGTTAAAATCATTATGGAATTTTAATTCACCATAAAACATAATTTGCAAAATCTATGCAAATTAATTATTCTCATATTTAGAATACCAATTTATTTCATAACTATTGTCATAAGTAATGATAAAAACAACCATTTAATTATAATTTCAACATTGTTGAATTATGCATAATAATTAAACTTAATTATTATAAATAATGGTCCAACCATATTAAACTTGAATTTAATATGTTCCATATACACAAAAGTGTATATCCACATGACATAAAATTCCTACCCCTTTATCTAAGTTATGATATAACTAGATTAACTTGGGTAATAACATAACTCATTTGAGTATGCCAAAGTAAATCATTACCCCTTATTATTATTTTGTAATAAACTTGGGTAAACAAATTATATGTCAATTTAATTCTTATCTCATTTTATGAGATGCTTGACATAAGTCAATTAAAACATCATTTACTTATAAGTAGTTATAACAAAATAACTACCATAACCAACCACAAAATGGTTAATTATATCAATCAAATTGATACGATTTATATATTTCATACATGATTTAAAGATCAAACACCAATATATAATAATGTTTCACTTCCAGATACTTTTGACATGTAGGTTTATAAAATATCAAAGCTTGAAACATATCTTAGGCAGTTAGCATAATGAAAATCAAAATGATATAACACATTAACACATAAAATATGATAATAATTAAAACGTAGTTAATAAACATAGAGACTGATGATAATCACATGGAAAAAGACAAACACATGTCATCCAAATTGCTTAGATGTTACGGACACATAAAAACCATCAAATGATGAAAATATTCTAATGCAAAATTAATGCACGCATGTTCATGAGTTTAATAACCGAATAACTTTGATTAAATTTAATTAATCCAAAACTTTAAACACATTTCATGAAAATCCATACCATCAAAAAGATCATACTTTCGGTTATGATGCAACACCACTTACATCAATTATCAACATGATAAACTAAATAATCACTTTCTTTAACTTGCCTCATGAATAATTAAATTCCATCAAGTATAACATATCATACTTTAAACATATAGTTAATCAATTTCCTTGAACATTTTCTATGAAAATATTTCATCAACACAACATGAATAAAATCATCTTTTAATCAAATAAATTTTGATTAAACACACACTTTATGTATACTAGGCAATTTTAACTTATATATATAATATATAAATCTTAACCATTGTAGTAATTTTATACTACAAAATTTTCATTGCCCTTTTAACCATGATGATCACATGAATAAATTCTATTCACTTTTCTTAATAAAATTATTAAGAAAATAACACATTATGATTTCCATCATAAATTTCCATCATCAAAATAACACATACCCACTTCTCTAGATCATATCTTTGTAAATAATATTACCCACATGCTTTACTTCAAATTAACACAAATTTGAACACATGTATATGATCATCCAAAAGAAGATTTAAATGTATGTAAATACTTTCTCACAATTTTAAACACAAAAGCATCGAACATAATTTATGATAAATAAATTACATGAAAGAAAAACTTACTTGTTTTCCATGATACTTCTTATTAAAAATAATCAAGAAAATAAATATATCATTTTGTCTTCATCAAAATCCATACCGAAATACTTAGCCCAATTTCATGAAGTTTAACGTGAGATCCTTAACGCTTGCCATGATCAAAGAAGATATGGACACGACCAAGTTTTAGTGACCCATCGTTGCTTTGGACCGTGAGTTAGCGAGGTAGTCGTCCCTTGAAAGTTCTCAAGGCCAAGAGTAGAAGAGCTCTTGGTGATATCCATTCACGGGGATATATTTTACGTAATGAGAACCTACCTATATAAGTTTGAAGTATGGCCGCTTCAAGTAGTCAAGATTAGCGTATCGACTATGATAAACTTATGAATAAGATATGGACACGGCCGTTATAATGTGTCAAGAAACGACAAAGCGTTCGTTTGTTCAGTGTGTACTTCATCTTCAAATGGTCAGATGTGTTATGTGATTCAATCCGTAGGGACATCATCATTTCACGATCATTTGTCAAGTATGTCGTACTAGGTGTTAATTCAATCCGGAGGGACATTAGCATTGATGCATGGAATGTGATTATGAGATCAGTTTTTGAGAAAGGGAAAGAAATGTCCTAAAGGCTCTAAATGGGGGAGGATTGTTGGATATTTAGAGCATGTAGGACATTATCCAAGGCTTAGAACATGTATTACATAAACTAAGCAAGAACGTAACAACGGAACCAAAACAAGTGACCAGAGCAACATGCTCGTTCGAGCTTGAGCATGCTCGTTCGAGCAAGATACTGCTCGTTCGAGCACTTTGTAGCTCGTTCGAGCACGGGCTCGTGGGTCTGGCAGAATGTTTCAGAACCTTCTGTATGATGTTTTTGGTGTTTGCTCGTTCGAGCTCTTTGGATGCTCGTTCGAACACTTAGAGATTTTCGAGTCAGAAAGTTTCTAAAGTTGTTTTGTGAAACAAAGTAATTGTTCATGAAACAAAGTGATTGTTCATGAAACAAAGTTATGTTTCATGAACTAATGTGTTGTTATGTATCAATGTGTTACATCGTCAACCGATGTATGGATTGGATGAAACCATGTGACACTTCAACTCTATAAATAAGAGTGAGTGCATGGATATCAAATGACTGGTTGTTAGAATCTAAATTCTGTCATCTTTCTCTTATTCTCTTGAAACGTAAAGGAGAGTGATCAACTCCGTTATAGTTTTTCTGATTTCATTTTCTCTTATAAACTCTTTGTTGTTTAGATTAATCGGTGCGTACTCATCGGTTAATGTGATTGATTGTATCTCTTTGTGAATTTCCGGTCTCATAACCCAAGTACCTTTGTGGGGGAAATATCACAAAATGAAAGTATCGATGTCGCCTTCAATCTATATCAAGATTTCCGAGCGATGTTTATCGTCGCAAACTAATCTTCATTACGGTGTCCATTTCGTGGTTATTCATATCAAGGAGTCCATTGCCATATACAAAGGTTCGCTCATTATTTATAACAAGCGTTACTCAATGTCCACTAAATTAATGTCTCGTTATACACTGACTTAATTACGTTAAACGACGTATAAAATATTCACTTGATTATATGGGCTAGTATAATAATAATAATAATAATAATAATAATAATAATAATAATAATAATAATAATAATAATAATAATAATAATAATAATAATAATAATAAGGGAAATTATCATTGGTGCCCCTGAGGTATGCGTTTTTATCAATGGTGTATAAACTTATTTTTTTATTCCAATGGCACCCCTGAGGTTTAGTGGTAATTACAACCGTGACCTTTTTAAGTATTTTCCGTTAAAATTTCGTTAAGTTTCGAAATTAACCTAACTAGGTTTAGTTTCTTCTTCTTCTTCTTCTTCTTCTTCTTCTTCTTCTTCTTCTTCTTCACTCCTTCCATGGCTGTCTTCCATGGCTGCCATTCTCTTCTTCACCATGGACACTAAAACATCGACTTCAACTGGTACTCAACATTGGTTCTTCTTCCTTTGTTTGAAGAAGTCTATTTAGATTTGATTTTGTGTCAAATTTGTTAAACTAGTACTCAAATTTTGTGTCGACTTCACCATAGCTGCCATTCTCTTTTTCACCATGGACACTAAAACCCTTTTTAAAAACCCAATGTAATTTTGTGTCAAATTTGTTAAAGTTTTGTATCAAATTTGTTAAACTTAAAACCCAATTCAAGAAAAAAGAATTAATTTCTTACAATCAATTTGAGTTAGTATCAAGAAAAAGATTTGATTTTTTTGCTTTCCAGGTTTTTGCTTTCCAGATCGAGTGTAACACCCCGGCCCCTCGGACCGCCGGTGACTACTCATGGAGACTGTAGACTAGCCCCACAGACCAACACAAGTCTTTCCAGCGCACTTTGGCCTCACTCGTGCGCACCCAGGAAAACTTCCCAGGAGGTCACCCATCCTAAGATTGCTCCCCACCAAGCACGCTTAACTGTGGAGTTCTTAGCAAATGGGCTCCAAAGAAGATGCACCTTGTTGATATGAGTAGTCTATCAATCCCTTTTCAAGCTAAATCTGGGGTATCACATCGAGATTGAGTTATCTTTAATAGATTTCCACCATTGTTGTTTTCTCTATTTTCTTGGGGGTTTAAGGTTTTTTTATCTGATTCTTTGATGTAAATACATGAGAAGATAAATTAAGCTATGCGAACTTAGGAAATACAATGATAATGGAAGAAATAAAAGATATCCATGAATCGAAAGATGGAAAAAAAATAAACTCAATGAACACAGAAATTAGAGGATTTTTTCAGGGTTTTGAAGAAATGACAGCCATGAAAGACAGCCATGGAAGGAGTGAAGAAGAGAAAAAGAAGAAGAAACTAACCCTAGTTAGGTTAATTTCGAAAACTAACGGAATTTTAACGGAAAATACTTAAAAAGGTCACGGTTGTAATTACTACTAAACCTCAGGGGTGCCATTGGAATAAAAAAATAAGTTTATACACCATTGATAAAAACGCATACCTCAGGGGTAATAATAATAATAATAATAATAATAAATAAATAAATAAATAAATAAATAAAACAAAATCACTCCTCACACGCACAAGGAAACCCACCCAAACCCACCATTTCTTGTTCTTTTTTTTTTATGAAGACTAACATCTTCGAAAGTCTTCCTTCATCACCTTCGAACATTTTCTTCAACATCTCCGAACAATTTGATTCCGCCATTTTAATTCGAACAAGGTTAAATTCATCTCATTTACCTCTTCCTTTCGGTTTTCTCTGAAATTAGGGATTAGAGTCTTTTGCTCCTGCATTCGAAAATTAGGGCAAACGACTACCATCATCTCCTTTTCATTTCTTGCGGGATTCTCCAAGGTAAATGAGCAATCCTTCTTTAACTTTGATTGTTTGTATAAATTAGGGTTAATTATTCTTTCTTTCATTGAATTCGAACCCTAACCTTTGTAGACAATCGATCTGGCTTCTTGACCTGGATTCTGCCGATATACGGTGAAGTGAGTGAGTCTGATTCGGTGTTTTAGTCTCAAGATTTAAGTCAGAACAGTAGTCATTTAATCTGGTATTTTTTGTTCGCTCATTGCGGCTATCAAAGAGAAGGTAAATCCTTCTTTATTCTCTTTTATCTTCCTTAATATTATACTCTTATTTTGTGATACTCATTAGTATATTCTTTAAAATCATGTATTAAACCTAATTTTGATGAATCTTGAAATTATGAGTTAATTAGTTATGAGTCGTATTAAGAAATTAGAAAAGTGTGTTATTAGTAAGTGTGTGTGATGATGATAATTCAATATTAGTTGATTTTAATAGTAGATTATGTAATGTCTTGATTTTATAAGGTTAGTGATGTATATGTGGATTATGAGAATTATGGAAATGGTAAAATGTTGAATAATTTGAGGTTCTTGATTGAATTAGTGGAATTTTGTAGAAATCATTGATTGTGGGATAAAAATACCGATTTTATATTCGTTGGATAGTTTGATATTCTTGAGTATTGGATTATAAAGTCTTTATGGTATATGAATTGGACTAAGTGACCATTAGTAGTAAATTATTGGATCTTGGATAAGTTGTTGAATCTTGATCGTTTGTATGAAAATATTGATTTTATGGGTCTTGTTTAGAAATATCTAAAAGTAATGGAATGTTAGATGATTAGTGTTCTTGGCTTAGTTATGTGAGTCTTGGTTAAGCTACAGTCGTAGGAGGAGATGCGTCGAATCATATAGCCTAGTTTGTAGTAACGAATTCTGTGTGCCAGTGTGTGATTTATATTTGTATGCTCCAGGAGACGACTACGTCGAGGAACCGTTCTAGTTGATAGTGGCGAATTGATCTTGGCTATAAGAAGCGTCGGATTTGGTGAGTAGTAGCAGTCCCTTAAAAGGGTCTGGCCAGACTACTATTTCAAAATTTGTTTGCTTTATCAAATTGTTTTGAATTGATGGTTATTGATGATGAATTGATTATGATGATATTGATATGGTCAATGGATCGGGCTCACGAGCTGGTCATTGACGGAGTAGAGGGAAAACCTCTCTTACTCCCTATATTTGAGGTGAATTGTCATTCAAATATTGACTAGCCTCACCCGAGAGTGACATAGCCTTTGAGCTATGGATGTTCCTCTCAACTAGACTCCCTGTGCGCACATAGATCTAGGAAAAGGATGTTGCCTTTAAACCCATGTTTTGAACTGCTATGTTTTGTGTTTTGGATTGTTACTTCTCATTCAGTTTATCTGATCCCCTGTTGTTTTCATCTTTTAGATTGCTTACAGATCGGAACCGGTTGGCAACGATGGGTTAACGGAGTTGATTAGAGCTTCAAGGATGTTAGCATGAGCTAAGCACCGAGAGTTGGTAGTTTTGTATTAGGATTTGGTAACTGTATATCAGTTTAGACTATATTGGCTATGTTAGACTTTTATGAAGACTTTTATGATCGCTTTATGATTTAGATAGACGTTTGGATTGGAAACTAGCTGTTTTAGTTATGATTTAGAACTAAAGACTCTTTTGCGCAAGTTTTAGAATTGAAATTTGAACTTTTGGGTTAGTAAACCCCGTGATGACTTGACTTGCTCAGTCAACGGTAAGTCGGGTTGTTACAATAGGATCTCTACTTGGAGGCTTACTTTGCCTACTAGTCATACGAACTGGGACATCCACCACCTCAGTAGGTACAACAGGTGCCAAAACTGGAGCTCCCATTAGAGAAACAATCTCTCCCACTGGAGAAATGATTTGTGGCTGATCATCTTGAACTTCTTCAAGAGAAATATTTCTCCCACTTGGCTTTTGAGAAAGACATTCTCTTTCTAAAAAGACACCTTCGCAAGCCACAAACACTTTATGCTCACTAGGATTGTAGAAGTAATATCCCTTGGTTTCTTTGGGGTAACCCACAAAAAGACCTTATCAGAACTAGGTTCAAGCTTATTTGGTTGTAAATGTTTTACATATGCTTGACAACCCCAAATCCTTAAGAAAGACAACTTAGGAACTTTTCCTGTCCATAACTCATATGGCGTCTTATCGACAGCTTGGGAGGGAATATGATTTAAAACATGAGCCGCTGTTCGAAGTGCATAACCCCAAAATGAAATAGAAAGATCGACTAAACTCATCATTAAACGAACCATATCGCTCAAACACACCATTTAATTGTGGGGTTCCGGGCGGGGTTCGTTGTGAAACTTTTCCACAATTTTCAGATGATCAATAAAGTCCTGACTAAGATATTCACCACCTCGATCATATCTTAGTGCTTTAATCATCTTGCCAAGTTGATTCTGTACTTCATTCTGAAATTCTTTGAACTTTTCAAAAGATTCAGATTTATGTTTCATTAAGTAGACATATCCATATCTACTTAAGTCATCAGTAAAAGTAATGAAGTATTCATACCCTCCCCTAGCCGAGATACTCATAGGACCATATACATCCGAATGTATTATCCCTAATAAGTTACTAGCTTTTTCACCATGTCCAGTAAATGGTGATTTAGTCATTTCTCCAAGTAAACAAGACTCGCATACTTCATATGATTCAAAATCAAATGAGTCCAATAGTCCATCTTTATGGAGTTTTTGAATGCGTTTCTCATTTACATGTCCTAAATGACAGTGCCAAAGATAGGTATGATTAGAATCCTTTGATTTTAGTCTTTTAGAATTGTCCACGTGATAGCTTTGTTTATCAAGATGTAGTATATAAAGGCCATTAAATTGAAAAAGAACCCTTCTTTATTACAAATATAAAACCTTTAGAATCCAAAATCAAAATCGAAATCAAATTTCTATTCCTAGATGGAACATAATAACAATTTATTAAGATTTAACAAAATCATAAAGGTAAAGATAAACAATAAGATCCTACGGCTAATGCAGCTACTTTAGCTCCATTCCAACGCGTAGTACAACTTCAACTCAGCAAGTTCTCTACTTTTCTGCAATCCCTGCACATTTCCACAAATGTGAGAATCACAATTGGTATCCAATACCCAAGAACAAGAGAAAGCTAGGTTGATCTCTATCACATAGATACCTGAAGTAGAAGTGACGTTTCCATCCTTCTTGTCTTTGAGGTATTTTGGACAATTCCGCTTTCAATGACCCTTCTTATTGCAATAGAAACAAGTTTGATCTGAAGTAGCTCCAGACTTCACCTTGGTTTTGACAACTTCTTTGCCTTTGCCTTGGTTAACTTGCTTCTGTGGCTTTCCCCTTTTCTTGAAGACATTCTTCTTTTTCTGAACAATAAGAACCTCTTTCTTTGGTTCAGTGGGAATAGTCTGCTCAGCAGTTTTGAGCATACCAAGCAACTCATTGATGTTTTTCTCAAGTGAATTCATATTGTAATTTTGAATAAAATTGTTAAAACCATCATGTAAGGAGTGCAATATTATGTCAACGACGAGTTCTTCACCAAACTCAACACCAAGGCGTTCCAAATTTTCAAAATGACTCTTCATTTTGAGAACATAGGGACCAACAGGATCGCCCTTTTTGAGTTGGCTATCTAGTATAGCCTTGACAGTCTCAAAACGTTCAGTTCTAGCGTGTTTCCCAAACATAGCTTGGAGCTGATCAAGGATGTCATAGGCCTCCATTTCCTCGAATTGTTTTTGCAATTCAGGAACCATGGATGCCAACATCAAGCATGTGACATCTAAAGACCTTTCAAGGGCAGCTTCATAAGCCTCCCGGTCCTCAGCAGATGCATTAAGTGCAGGTTCATCAGGAATCGGAGTTTCAAGAACGTCCAGTTTTCGCTCATGTTTGAGAACGATTCTCAAATTCCTTGACCAATCAAGAAAGTTGTTTCCATTAAGTTTTTCCTTTTCGAGTATTGACCGTAAACCAAAATTAGAGAATGCATTATTGTTCAAATTATTAGCCATCTACAAATGAAATAATTCAAAATGTAAGAATTCTATGATTATCATGAATGAATAATTTTAAACAAATTTAAAAGAAATTCATTCCACCAAATTAAATTACATGTCCCTTTTAATTTAGTGATTCCAAGACCCCATTTCCACTAACCCTAAGCAAGCTTTGGCTTGTCACCCAAAGTTAATGGTTATAGGTAAAGAAACTATTTCTTAATTATTCATAATAATTCTTGGTTGGTAATAAGATAACTCCTTATCTACTATTACCCCATGCCTCTAAGTGTCAACTTTTCTTGACCTACTTAGTTGAGTTAAACCACTTTTCACCAACTACTTATCTTAGGATAATTAATAGGCACCTCGCTTTGGCGAAACCTACCTAATTAACGATCTAAAGCTTCATAGTGTTATTAAATGGAATAGCATTACAACTCAATATTATTAGGGACTATGGTTGTTTTTATTAACCAAATAAAAGTGAACTCTAATTATTCGAATCAATAAACTAAACAACCAAAACATGCATCATCAAACAATATAGCAAAATAATAAAGCAATAAAATAATGCATAAATAAGGTTCCTAGTATGGCCCCAAAACACTTGAAAAACTAATCTTCAAGGCCCATCTTTTGAACACCACTTGAATCTCTATTCTTCTTGGTCTTCAACTCCATGGATACATACATAATAGTAATTAAACTTTGAAATGTAAAAATAAACTATTTAACTATTACATTCAAAATAAACGATACGCAGATCGTATTTAATTACATTCAAAATAACGGTGTGCAAACCGTATAAAAAATCCTAATTGGGCCATACTAGTTACCATAACCTGTGTAACAATTATCAATCACCCACTTACTATATGTAAGTGGCCCATGCAATATAGTATTAAAGAAAAATGCATTAAGAACATAAATAAATATATAATCTTATTATTTAAAAGCAAGATGATAAATAATCACATTATTCAATTTTAATTTGCATGAAATTTAATTGATTCATAATCAATCAAATAAATTATTTTACTTCTTAAAGCAAAATAAACCTCCCACTTAAAATAATCTCCATTAAAATAAGTGAGTTTATTATTATAATTAATAATAAAATATTATCCTCTAAACTTTAATCAAATTAAGGTTTAACGAGAAATATATCCAATGGGCTAATAAAATCTATTTAAAGATAATGGCCACTAAGAAATAATATATTTTTTTATTAATACTAATTTCACACGGTGAATATAAAATAAGGCTAATCAAATTAGCACTAATAAATATCATAATGTGAAATGTAGTGCAAAAGCCAAGCTAATCATATTAGCACTAGTCCATAAATCATTAAATAATACCAAATTCTACAATTTGTTAATTAATCTAATTCTTGAATTTTGTTAACTATTAACAAAGATTCAAAAAATGACTAAATATATTATGTAAACATGCCAAATAAATCAAATTCTCAATTTGTGAATGTTATTTTAAATATCAAAATTTAATCAAACTCTTTAATTAAAATGAAATGATATATTAAAATAATTAAATTGGCAAATGGAGGGATCAAAATTAACAAATTTAATTTTAATAAACAAAGTTCAAAACTTTATAACTAAAACAATTTTAGTAAACCCTCCCCTAAAGTTCTTAACTTTTATTTTTATGCACATCAAAATTATCATGAGTAAATAAATAATTCATATATATTATTTATATAAAATCAATATTTATGTGCCCAAAACACATCAATAAAAGAGGAAACTGATACCACTGTAGGGTTCTAGTAATGTTAACTCTTAACATGCGGAAAACTAAAACCTTCCCAAGACCCAATTATTGACATGAGATGAAACAGATAAATATCGGGATGAGAAAATATACCTTTGTAGCGTGAATCCACTAGCAAAATATAACCACGAGACAAGAACCGCAAATGAAGTTCCTCTAGTGTAGTCCACCCACAACGTCTTGTGAGACCTCGTATACTAGTACGATGTTTAAGAACAATTCTTAAACTAATTTTGTGTGTATACAACTCTTGTATTATTACTCACAATTGCTCTCAATTTTCTAAGAAAATAATAATACCGACGGTTCTCAATATTTCTGATGAAGACAATACCCACGGTACACAATTTTGCTATGAAAATTAACACCACACCCACACTTAATACATAAAGCTAGGAGCTATTTATAGAAGATAAATACTCAATGAAGACTTTGCAAATTCCATAACATAGGTTACAACACCTAATAATGCTAATTACTCATTTACATAAATGGGTGGAGTTACTAACTTAATATATGTACTTAATATAACTTATTATATTAAATAGTGAGATTATGACTAATATCTAGTCTTACTAAATTAATCACATGAACCTAGACTAATATAGGTCCAAACACACAAAATGGTCTCACACATTGATATAGTGTGACCCAATAGGTTTAGCGACATTAAGTTCGTTCCATTATCAAATAACGGTTCTGTGACGTTTATTGGTCTCTAGTAAAACATAAACGTTACTCAATGTCCACTAAATTAACGTCTCGTTATACACTGACTTAATTACGTTAACGACGTATAAAATATTCACTTGATTATTGAACATTTCTAACAATCGCAACCAAAAAGAAGCGAATTTTTTGTCCTGTCCGTATTGTTTCTTTCTTAAGATTATACTTTGTATACCATTATATTTTTTGGTTTCAACCTCATAATTTTATTGGAAAACATTATTTTTTTAAAACTTTTAATAATGATAATAAACTTTATCTTTTGAATTTAAAACATTGTTTTTATAAAATATAGTGTTTTTATTACATAGTTTGCGAATGCTGAATAAAATATTTCCGTTTGTCTATTATAGTAATTCAATTAGATTTTTTGATAGTCTTTATTCATCGGTTTTAGTTTGAATTTTTCTTTGAATTTTTGTAAAGTAAAATTTAGTGAAATAAAATCTTTGTATATTAACATTAATTCTTTACAATTTTTTAGATTATTATATTATTTAAAATTAAATATATGTATTGACATCTTCAATATATATTATATATATATATATATATATATATATATATATATATATATATATATATATATATATATATATATATATATATATATATATATATATATATATATATATATATATGTAGGATCAACTGAGAAGGATTTTAAAATGAGAAGGATGAGAAGGATTTTTGTTTGATTTTTTTGGTTACTATGTATCCAAAAAAGGATACTATGTTATGAAAAAAGAACATTTTATAATTGATGTCATAGTTACCTTTCTGTGTAACATAGTTACTTTTACAATTATGTGTTTTTGGCTCAATCATGACCATAGATTTTTTTTATGTTAGTGAAATCAAGGGTGTAGAATCCTTCTTACCCTTCTCATTTTCAATACCCTTCTCATTGGATCCCTCCCCTATATATATATATATATATATATATATATATATATATATATATATATATATATATATATATATATAGGGGTAGGATCAAGTGAAAACACTTAAAGTGGTGAAAACTGAAAACCAGACAAAGGTATACATATTGTAGTAAACGGAGTACATGTTAGCTTATAGGGTGTACATATTTTTTTTAGAGAAAAAAGTTCTTATTATTTACAAAAATGTCATCTGAATATGTACCCTTTTAAGTATATATGTACCGTTTTTTACAAATGTCTAATTATTTACAAAATTGCCACCCAAATATGTACTCCACTTGAGCTTTTATGTACCCCTGTTTTCAGTTTTCACCATTTTAGTTGGTTTTCACATGATCCAAATCCTATATATATATATATATATATATATATATATATATATATATATATATATATATATATATATATATATATATATATATATATATATATATATATATATATATATATATATATATATATATATATATATATATATATAGGGAAGGGATCCAATGAGAAGGGGTCTCAAAATGAGAAGGATGAGAAGGATTTATAGCCATTGATTTTATGAAAATCTAACGGATGAAAACCACAATCGCTGCTTCATCTTTCTTCTTCTTCTTCATTTTTATGTCATAATTAAAGGTTACTATGTTTTTAGAATATGATACTATGTTATGTTTAAAGGTTACTATGTTCAGTTTAAAATATACTATATTCTGTATAAGATTAAGAGAAGACAGTAACTATACATAATCATAGTAACCTTTATTCATAACATAGTATCTGTTTCTTAAAACATAGTAACCTTAAAAAATGATATATTGAACCGGTTCAGTATTAAAGAAATTGATTAATATTACAAATTGAACCGCGTGCAACTTCAAAAATGATCAAATTAAATCTATCCATTGATCTAAAAAATGAACGCTTGAGATTACTTCTCACCCTTCTCATTTTGAGACCCCTTCTCATTTGATCCTAAATATATATATATATATATATATATATATATATATATATATATATATATATATATATATATATATATATATATATATATATATATATATATATATATATATATATATATATATATATATATATATATATATATATATAGGGGAGGGATCCATTGAGAAGGGGTCTCAAAATGAGAAGGATGAGAAGGATTTATAGCCATTGATCTTATGAAAATCTAACGGGTGAAAATCATCTTTCTCGTCGATTTTTCTCCATTTTATGTTATGATTTAAGATTACTATGTTTTTAGAAAATGATACTATGTTATGATTAAAGGTTACTATGATTATTTTTAAAAGTTACGATGTTCTGTTAAGATTGAGAGAACACAGTAACTATACATAATCATAGTAACCCTTATTCATAACATAGTATCTTTTTCTAAAAACATAGTAACCTTAAATCATAACATAAAATGCAAAAAAAACCGGGTAAAATCATCATAAACCGCGTGCAAGGATGTAAACTCATCTTGACCATTGATCTTTCATCTAAACGGCTGAAATTGCTTTTTACCCTTCTTATTTTAAGACCCCTTCTCACTTGATCCTAAATCTATATATATATATATATATATATATATATATATATATATATATATATATAGGGTTTTTTGTGAATTACAGCCTCAAAGTTTTCTCATTTTGTGAATTACAGCCGCAAAGTTTTTTTTTTATGAATTACAGCCATCAACTTTTGAAAGTGACCACCATTACGGCCAAGTGACCGGTTGACACCGTTGACCATGATTTCTACCGTTGACTTTCCATTTTTTTTCTTTTTGCTTTTTTTTTCCTTTTTTTTGTTTATTTCCTTTTTTTTCTTTTTTTTTTGTTTTTCCTTTTTTTAATTCCAAATCTTCATCCCCAATTATCTTTCTCTCTCTTCCTCCTCCTTCTTCATCATCTTCATCCTCCATTAATCTTTAAAATCACCATTAATCTTCAACCCAATTTCTCTCCAATGTCTAAACCCTAAATTTCTTTACACCATTAATCTCTCTTCATCACTTTTCATACTTTATTCTCCTCAAAGACCCAATCAAAGACCCAAATACTCACAGACCCAATCGCCCAAATTTCTCTGCAAATCAAATTGAACAAAATAACCCAGATGAAGAAATCTGAAATAATCATAAATTTAATATAAAGGTGGTATTTTTTAAAGAGAAGGTGAAGATTTGGAAAACTAAAAACCCAATTACATTCTCTGCAAATCAAACTGAATAAAAACCCAAATTAAATTGATTTTTAGGTTTTGGGTTTTAAATTGATTTCTTAGGGTTTTAATTTGATCGAATTCCTTTGTGGGTTTTTTTGGGTATTTGATGAATTAAAATGGGCCATGGAAAGATTGAGATTAAGAGATTGAAAATGCAAATAGTTAAGGTTCTGTGGACTATAGTAATTTGCTGTTAGTTTGTTTTAGCATTTTTATTGCTCTTTTCATGTCATTCACTTGCACACTAGTTCTAGTTTATTGATTGCATCAAACACCTCCTTCCTCAACTTTCCTAACCCGTTATAACCCATTCCACTTGGTAGTATATCAATCGTTTCATTTTACAAAATCAATCCTTTAGATATTATCCAGAAAGGCAGAAAATGAGTCAAATCCTTAAAAATTACAGCATACAATTTAAACAAGTTCTAGATAGAGGCAATTGAAACAAATTTTTAGTGACCCATAATCGTGCATTCCATGATAGTATTGAGTTCTTTGGAGTGGCTTTTAAAAAATTGTCCAGATGGCTTAACTAAAATGGGTTGTGGAAAGATTGAGATTAAGAGAGATTAATGTGGGTTTTAATTTGATGAATTAACTATAAACCCAGAAATTGAATTGTGGGTTTTAATTTAATGAACTAACTAAAAACCCAGAAATTAAAATGGGTTGTGGAAAGATTGAGATTAAGAGAGATTAATGTGGGTTTTAATTTGATGAATTAACTAAAAACCCAGAAATTGAATTGTATGATGGAAATTGAATTGGTGGAAAGTGATGAAGAGAGATTAATGGTGGAAAGAAATTTAGGGTTTGGACATTGGAGAGAAATTGGGTTGAAGATTAATGGTGATTTTGAAGATTAATGGAGGATGAAGATAGAGAGAAAGATAATTGGGGATGAAGATTTGGAATTAAAAAAAGGAAAAACAAAAAAAAAAGAAAAAAAAGGAAATAAACCAAAAAACCTCAAAAAAAAGGAAAATGAAAAAAAAATGGAAAGTCAACGGTAAAAATCATGGTCAACGGTGTCAACCGGTCACTTGGCCGTAATGGTGGTCACTTTCAAAAGTTGGTGGCTGTAATTCATAAAAAAAAAAACTTTGCGGCTGTAATTCACAAAACGAGAAAACTTTGAGGCTGTAATTCACAAAAAACCCATATATATATATATATATATATATATATATATATATATATATATATATATATATATATATATATATATATATATATAGGGTCAAGTTCCAGTGAGAACCAAGCTTATATGAGAACCGTGAGAACCAATCGCCTTGATAAAAATGTGTTACTTTTTTATAGAAAATGTGTTACTTTTGAACAAAAAAACGTTACTTTTGTTTAAAAAAAAGGCTGTTACTTTTTAGTATAAAATGTGTTACTTTCAGAAAAAAAATATTTTTTTCAAAAAAAATAAAGTAACTCGTTTTTTTTCGAAAAGTAACACATTTTTGTGTAAAAAGTAACACCTTTTTCTGTGTTTTTTTCAGAATTTTTTTCTTAAAGTAACACATTTTTGCCCAATAGTATCATAAAATACAGTAACACCTTTTTACCCATAAGTAACACCTTTTTAGTAAAAAGTAACACTTTTTTGTAAGGCTAATTGGTTCTCACGGTTCTCATATAAGGATGGTTCTCACTGGAACTTCTTCCTATATATATATATATATATATATATATATATATATATATATATATATATATATATATATATATATATATAGACAAACACGCGCCACACTACGCAGCATCAACACAAACTAGCTCCTGCTTCGAAGGTTCGTTCATCTGGACTCTGCCAATACAAATTTTTATAAAATTGTCCTTTGATTTTGATTTTTAATCATCAATTTAATTTGATATTCAAGAATTTAAGTCGAAACGTCAACGATCCAATCAAAATCCAATAATTTCCAATTTCCAATTTCCAATTTCAATGTTCTTCAATACCTAATAATTCAACTCAACCAATACAATAATCATTTTCTGCCTAATTCTTTCCTTGCTTCCGAAGGTTTCCAATTATTTTTTTTAAAATTGTATGCGTATAAATTGTGGAAATTGAACATCAAGCCACGAAAGGGATCAGACATACTATACTGTTTCTGAAATTCATAGTTTTGTTAATCCTTAAAAGGTATTCTTTTCTTGAAGCTTATTTTTCAACTAACGGATTTCGGGGTTTTAGGGGTTTTCGATTTTGACTTAATTTTTTGTGATTTGGTGTCAAATTTGAAGCGATTTAGGTGAATTTGATCGTAAAGAAATATTTTGGTTATGACATCGTCATCTACCTTAAGGCGAAGGCTTCATCATGGGGATGTTGATGGAAAACGGCGTGAACATTATGATTCTTCGGATTATGGGAGTTTAGGGGAACCATTGCTTGGTGGTGATCGACATAGTGAGGTAAATTCATTCTCTTTGTAAAATATTTTGTTATTCATATTGAATTTTTGGTTTGTTTTTGAATGGATGATACTGTTGTGATCCATAATTTTAGCAATATACTTTGGAGGAGCTATTGGATGATCCAGCGAGGAAGGTCAATCTCCATTGGTCGTTTATATTCTCACAGCTACTTGCACAATGGGCTCAATGGCTAGGTACTTTTCATTGACAGTTTGGATTTTTGTTGTCTGTCACTTGAAGTGGATTATAAAAGGGTTAATAGTGTGAAACAATATATTTTATACATTAAACTGTTTGTTGTTAGTTAGTAGTTAGAATCTGCTACTCAGATAAAAGCCGGTTCATCTTTTTTGAGGGGCTAGGTGGAGAGCGGGAGAGAGGGAGATAATCAACTTTTTACCTTACCTTGATTTAACATGTTGAGATATTTCATTCTTGCTTGAAGTAGTATTGTTTTATTGTTAACCATGAAATTGCAATCAAGAGAGAATGGTTTGAGCTACTAATTTGGGCCAATATATCCGTTTAAGTCTATTAAAATCTTTCTTGGCTCCTTCGGTAATTGGTAAGGCGCATATCATGAGCCCAAAAATTGCTTACCAATTGGCAGGTACAAGATGAATTACTGGTTTCATACCAAATTATGTATAGTTACTAATGATGAAAATGTTTGAGTGTTGGCATGTACACCTACTCCTTTCTGTGACTTCTTCCTTGTGGACTATATGATCTTGTTTTGTTGAACTTTTACTTTCCCCTTGTTTGAATAAAGAAAAAAATATCTATCAACTTTTGGTAGATTATGAGAGTTACAACTCTAATCAGCTTTAGCTCTAAGAGTCAGGTTCATAAAGAACGAGAAAAGAAAGGAAGGAGAGGGAATTTATTGTCGGAGAGATTTGCTTTTCATCAAATAAATAACAAGTAGGTACTAATATCTCTTTTGCTATACAATGTTGGAGAAAAGTCCCATTTTTGTTCCTTCCCATTTCTTCGATTCCTACAAGCTATGAACATTCTTGTTTTTGTGAAGTGTGCTTGTCTAGATATCTTAACGGACAAAGTATACTATAATATACCTCTATTCTTCGCCCACTTGAAATCTCTAATTCAGTGTAGTGAGTTGTGAAATTTATGAAGTAATTAATCATGCCTTTCTGGACATAATGTACTAAAGTACATTTTGTGTTTCACAACCATAAATCTTGTGCACATTAGATTCTGTTATGGCTTACTTATGTTATAGAGGTGCATGTGTTTTTACTTTTTTATGTTAATAAAATATTGATATTGTCTCTCAGCAAATATAGTTCTTGGCTCAAAATCACTGTTTGGCCGCTTTGTGACTCCGGCACTCACATCACAGCCAGCACTCTCTGCACCAGCTCTTACATCTACACAGGTAGAATATTTTATCTTCACTCTTTTTGATAGGCCATCTCTACGTAGTTTTTATGTTGACATTTTTGAGACCATTTTAATTTGCGTAAATATTAACATCTTGTGCAATAGTAATTTCTGTTGACATTTTAATCAATTTGATAATGTTTGATTATTTTTTGCATTTGGATGGAAAAAGTTTCTGTTCTCCTAGCTAATTGGATGAATATCCATCCCCTACTTTTCCAAACAAGCTTTCTTTTAAATGATACATCTCATTCATGTGTCACTATTTTTTTTTTCTTCTCCTTTTCGATACTTTTGTAATGACATAATTTTTTATTTTTTCATGGCTTGATGATTCATATTTGTTCTCTTTTAATAGTAAAAATGCAGAATATCCATCCCCTACTTTTCCAAACAAGCTTTCTTTTAAATGATACATCTCATTCATGTGTCACTATTTTAATTTGCCTTCTTTTTCTTTTCAAAGATAGTTTGTTTTTTAATAATCATCCCTTATCTGATGCTATGTCATGTCATGTCGTAGGAAGAAAGACTTCGAAAGCTCCAAAGCAGGTTGAAAGTTCCTTTTGATGGTAACCACGTAGAGCATCAGGTTGTTCTTCATCTTATATTTATTAGACTGTTGTAAGACTCTTTAATATATGAAGTGAAACAATTTATGAAAATTTGATGAGCACCAGTAAAGTTGCATTGAAAAGTTACTTCGTCAAATTTTGGTGAAAAAATAAAGCAATGGGCTATCTGACAAATTTATAAAGCATTAGGATGTCTAAATAAAGTGAATGTTTTTTGGTCTAACTTAATGTAAAATTTGAAATAGTGATGCATATAAGTGAATTAGCTCAAGGAATTGCTCAGACATTTTGGTTTTCCAGATATTGCTTGCACGTGCTTAATGCTTTAATTGTTTCCGTATTAATTGTATACGGTAATGCCACCTCTTCCCTCCTGTTATGGCTATTGAATGGTTTGTTTATTCTATATCCTGACTGTTCATGAAAGACATTCTTGATTCTTTATTTTTTTAAATAGATATTACTTGTTTTTGATGTTTTTCAGTGTCTGTAATAACTGATACATACAAGCATTTACAAGCTATACGGTATTTGCGAATGATTTAGCATTATACTCTATGAAAATTAGTAAAGTACTGTAAATGTTTTTGATCAACTGTTGACCAGAATCAGTATCTATTAACTTCCTATATGCTACATGATTCCTTGTTTCATACCCCTATCAAGTGACATGTAATGTTGCTTAGTAAAATTTCTGGCACTTCCTTACTCGGTACAACGTTTACCTGTCCAAAGTCTAAAACTCTAAATGGATTATTTTGCTTCTTTCTAACTCCTTCCACATTGTGTGCTATTATTTTAACAGATGGTGGAACTTATCCTTGTATATTGGATGTATATTTGCTAGTATCTTATGAAACTAATTATTCAAATCATATGTTCCAGGATGCGCTCAAGAAGTTGTGGAGGTTAGCTTTCCCCACTAGGGAGATCCCACCTCTTAAGTCAGAGCTCTGGAAAGAAATGGGGTGGCAAGGCACCGATCCCTCAACAGATTTTAGGTTGGCAAATGTTGGATGCTTAATCTTACAATAAATATCCTACATTTTTACATAATCTCATTATCTTCTTTTTCTAGGGGTGGAGGATTCATATCTCTCGAGAATCTCATATATTTTGCTGAGAAGTATCCGGTTTGTTACCAACTCTCTAATTTTTGAATTTTCTAATTGTTGACCTTTTGCTTTCATAAAACACATTATAATATTCTCAATGTACTCCATTTCTGTTTCAAATTTGGCTGAATATGAAACTTGAAATTACAAAACTTTCTCTAGCTCTTGCAAAGTATAATAGGCTGCGGGTTAGCCATGCTAAGAGCAAATTGTCTCAAGCCATGATCTTCTAATCTAATTTCAGTGCTGAAAAATGCTTTACTTCGCCTCATTGACAACTCTGGGTACTTGACAGCTCTCAACTCTTTTACACGTCCTTATGTAATCTTTGCAGCATCATGATGGCTACCTAATCTGATATTTTCATCAAGCTTGGCACTAGCTCCTATTGGGGGTTCCCTTTTCAAATTAAATGGACTGAAACCATCCATACCACATTACTTTGCTGCAATCTGAGATCTGGACCTGTTTAGCACTTAGGCTAGCATACCCTATTTTCAAATTAAGTGGACTAAAGCCATCAATACCATATTTTCATAAATGTGAACTACACAGCTTTACATGCATCTTTGTTTTCTCTGTCTTTGGTGGCATTAATTTGCTACTGCTTCTCAGTTCACTTGCACTTTAGGCCATCTGGTGAAGTTTTTCTTTCTAGATCTATCATTCGTGACTTCCAAGTAGACTTGTCAAGTCGGCCAGTTCGGTTTCAGGTGTCAGGTTTGATACAAGAGTCAAAGATTTATTAGATTTTATTCTTACCGCTGTAAAAGAGCTAAAAAATACAATGTTTTTTTTTCATTCAAATTAAAAAATTGGTTTCCCTTATTATATTGGGCCAAAAAGAGTTTGACTCTAGTAATAAATTTAATGAAAAAACAATATCTTATAAGCAAATATATTGATGTAGAACACGGAATTTCGCCAAATTTAGAAAATGGGTTTCTGGGTTGGCTCAAAATTTGACTGGTTTACTTCCAAGGCATATTTCGATCATCTCTTTACTATTGCATTTGTAGAAGTGACACGTTAATGGTGAGGACTTATAATCTAATACAACTTTCGTTATTCCAATGTCATTAAGTGGCTTACACGGTTACTAAACGTAGGCGGGATTGGATGGGAAGGGGTGGGGTGTATGCAACTTCTCCAACTAGAAACCTTCCGTTTTTTTGTAACCATAGGAAAGTTGAAATGAGGGTTTTATTAATTAATAAGCCAAACCCACAACTCTACAAATCCATTGAGCTTAAATGCATGATAAACAATCTGTGCTTAAGATCTTCAAATAATGACATTCCCAAACCCAGCTATTAGGAAGGTTTGGATGGGAAGACTCTTTATTTGCAGAGAACCAACTAATAGCAAGCCAGCCTTTAATAATAGTCGAAGTAATCAAAGAAATTGAACAAGTTCTAGTTAATTCTGTAATTACTCAAAGAAGCCGTCTCGGTAAAGGTTTTTATACAAAGTAGTAGAAATTATTTGTTCCTTTGAGCTGGAATTGCTTTCCTCAAGATAATGTGGTCAATCTGATATGGATTGGATGGATTTTATATTTCTAATGCAGGAGTCTTTCCAGTGCTTGTTGCATAAGCAAGATGGACAAAGAGCTGAATGGGAATACCCTTTTGCTGTAGCTGGCATCAATATTTCATTTGTGCTGGCACAAATGTTAGATCTTCAATCTGGTTAGTGATTCACTGTCACCTGTATTGTCAAATAATCACTTTCAATTATTAGCATCGTGAAAGATTGCATGTAACCCTAGGTACGGCATTCTTTACTATAGTGCAAAAATGCACTAGTGGTTGCAATCGTAGTATTAGAACGGTGATGCAATAACGAGAGATGCGAACATCATAACTCTTTAGCCATTGACCGAAGGCATGAGATGTCCCTCAAAAAAGCCCAATCGTTGTTTTTTTACACCTTTACAACCCGGGGAAATATCATTTTGGTATTTTTTAATACCTTTCCAACATGGCCGATGCGATGTGATGCGACCTTGTTTTAGCACTATAATCCTTACATTTTCTACTATGTCAAGGAAGGCCGAAGGATGATGTTTTCTTTGAGTATATGTTTATTCTTTCTGTACACTATTCATAAGACTTGTGTTGGGAATTATGTTAATATGGTCAATAAATAAATTATGTAGAAAAAGCAGGGAGAAGAAAGTGAGACCTAAGACTAAGCAATTCATTGT
Source organism: Amaranthus palmeri (assembly GCA_019776075.1). Taxonomy (NCBI): domain Eukaryota; kingdom Viridiplantae; phylum Streptophyta; class Magnoliopsida; order Caryophyllales; family Amaranthaceae; genus Amaranthus; species Amaranthus palmeri. The sequence goes on along the minus strand of JAAKBH010000055.1, from coordinate 555,193 downwards.
TTAAAAAAGGGGATGATAAGCAATGAATTCAATTTTGTTTGCAGGAAAGCCAACTTCCACCGCAGGATTAAGATTTCTACAATTACTTGGAGAGGATGAAATGGCGTTCGATGATCTTTATTGTGTAGCCTTTCAAATGATGGACGCACAATGGCTTGCAAAACGTGCATCATATATGGAATTCAATGTTTGTCCTTTATCTTCCCTCGTAAATTTTCTATTAGCTGCTTCAATTAGCACACTCCCCTGTGGAGTTTCTTTTGTAATTGTTTCCGGATGATGCTCTCCAGGATGTTCTTAAATCAACAAGAGCTCAACTAGAGCGGGAGCTTGAGTTGGAAGACATCTGCAGTATAAAAGATTTGCCTGCTTATAACCTATTGAGAAGATGAGCGCCCCTGACGAAATGTAGCCCTCGAACAAATATTTCGGTGTTCTGTATATTGGATACGCTAACATCTTTTTATGAAGGTCAAGTGTGACTGCCAAAAACTGAATCATGCAGAATAATGTAAAATGTTTTAGTTATATAGAGTTACATTTTAAAATATGTGTAGTTATACATCTGTGTACTGTAAATATTGGTAGTCTTATTAGACCATCTGCATTGCTGAGCTCCTAGTTTGGGTCCCAAAACAATCTAAGATGTTTACCTCCAAGATGAGACTCAACTATTTGAATGAATATCAAAATAAAATTAATATTAAAATGAATAACTATAGATATTAATGTTTAAAAATATGCTTAACATGCTTGTTTTTAGAAGTACAAGTAAAAAGAAACGGAGGAAGTAATGATATATGATTTTCATTAATTTATGGTATATTATCTCAAAAAAGTTTAATTTGAGATTCCTAATCAAAGCAAAGTTAGAGGACATAGAGTTCGAGATTACGAGTAAATTAACCGAATTCTATTTGAAGCAAAGTTAAAGTGTGTAGAATCCAATTCAAGTTCCATCCACTGTCATTCCTAGTTAATACTTATTACTACCTTGTATTACAGGATGCCCAATTGCCCATATAAAAACACCCTCAATTTCTCTTCCATAATCGCTTCTCCAGCTGTAATAATGGAATAAATTCTCATTTCAATTCTCTATTTCTTTCATAATAGTTCTCTCATCCAAACGCCCTCTAACAATTAAATTGTCAACGAATGTGTGAAATTGAATACTTAATGTTATACAACTTTTCCATTCCGAGCCTTGTGCGGAATACTAGGTAGCTGACTTTGACTTTGACTACTGAGTTCTTCTCCTGTCAAAAGTGACTTAGACGTTTTGATGCCTTCTTAACCTGTAAAAAGATCAAATAGATAGATAAGATATAATGAAGACAAGCCTACTTTGGATACTCATAGATCACAGAAACTAATACCAACAAGCTACTTATAACACCATCTATCAGTAAGTAGTCTCACTGTGAGACGCATCCCATACATGACAGGGATAAAAATCTGGGTTACTTGTTTTGAGGCATAAGAGACAGTCTCTCAAAAAAGTAGTTGTACTTATAATTTACTTAAAATAGTTGCTTTTCTTGACAAATTGTAATAAAGTATCACAATATTCTATCAATTCAATTTTTACAAGTAGCTATAAATAAATCATTTTCTATAGTTTGTTTGATTGTTGTATTAAAGGATGAAAACAGTGATGAAAATTTGACGTAAATGTTACTGGATATGGTTTGTAATCATACTTGTCCTACTCTAAATAATTTTTTTTCTTTACAAATTTTAATTTTATTTCAATCACTATCACTTGGGAAGATGTATTACATGGTAACGGAAAATTGTAAAGTAACACACATTTGAGAATTCATTACCATGTGAATGAAATATCACATTTTATGAAACTGAACATTAAATGTAAAGAATCAAATAGGTTGTTAATGATTGGTTTTATCAAAGGTTTTATTAAAGTTAAAGGTAACATGTGAACTTAAAAAGGCTTTCTTATTTTGGAAAGATTCAATCAAAATAAGTACCGGGAAAGGCAAAGGTAGTAGAACCAAGAGGTTAGCTTCAACTTTAGATGATTGTCTAGGAATAATTCCAATAATTCATCTGTTTTCAACAACAAAATCCACAAACACAAGTGTATCCGCGCGAACAAAACTCGAAAATGCTTTAATTCATACACAAAAATGTACCTCAACCTATATCCATTGTAAGGAGAGGTTCCACATAGCACCGTAAATCCGACAGTTTCTATTCCGACCTCACACACACAGATCTTACCTCAGTCGATGTGCCTACTTTGCAGATCTTACTTACCCTTTAAACTACATACACAAATTACAGTAGTGGATACCTCAATAGGTGGGTAGTGGGTCATTTAGGACTTCAAAGCATAATAAGATCTACTCTACATGGCAAGAAGATACAAAAAAGCAATGGCAAGAAATAACGTTTTAATATTGTCCATTTAAAGGTCCCTGAAAAGCTTAGAGTTTCGACAAGACCCTCCATAATTTCTTAGAGACACGCTTGCTTGCATGAACATCTCAAATACTAGTACGAGCACAGTTAACAAAAGTAGGCAGTAGCTTCAAAATGATGCTGCTTGTTCAGGCATATTGGTACATGTCCCATCTTTTGACAAAAAATTCATCATATTCAAGGATAAGGAACACTGGTGAGAAGTTAGTATGGGAAGAATGGACCAGAAATGATATAGGTCCTAACATCGTTACAAGGATAATGTGCCAAGACTTTAGGAGTTGCAAAGTACTTCAATTCAAAGTGATGAATTGGAGTGTGAAATTGTTAGTGTTAGGTTTGTGCTTCCTGTGATCCCTAACAAACAAAGTGCTTATGTGATGCTTGGCATATAAGTGGTATTCCGTGCAAACATGGCTGGAGAGCAGCTATACATTAAGGTTGGACCCACAATGCACTAGTTTGCACATGATTGGAACTCTATTAGAAACTGTAAGGTTGCTTATTCTTATGAGATCAAGTCTATATTCTATACAATGGCCAGGTATTTACGAACCTAGGATCATGCGTAGGGAGGCCTTGCAGAAACAGAAAGTAAGGTGATGAAGAAGAAAGAAGAAGAAAAAAAAAATGGCGCAATGCAGCAACTGCAACTGTACAAGTTATTTGGGCACAATGCAAAGACTTGCCAGAGAGCTTCAACAACGAACAAAGTTGTTGGACGGAACAAGGATATTTCTAAGACAAGTACCCTCTCCCATTTCTGCATCTCAACCTGTGTAGTTGAGGACTACAGGGTCACGTAATTCTTTTTTGTAAGAGTTCAGTTTTGGTTTATTGTTGATTGGATTTCACATTTTGTTACACAACGGTGATGCTTTAGTTATTTTGTATACAATTTTTGGAACATTAAAATATGCTATTTATAATATCTGCAGAGCAAATTTAGAGATTTCAAAATATTTGATGATATTAAATATTTTTTTCCTCAAATGTTGCATTAAATCAAAAGGAGACGGAGTAATAATTTGAAGGAATGGCAATGAGGTGAGATCTTGGATTGAGGGATCTTGGGTATGGTCTCTTTCATGGAGAAGACATTTGTTTCAATGGGAAAAGGAGGATGCAGCTACTCTATTATCCATTATTGAACTCAACAAGCCTATGCATGTGGACGAAGATGGATAAGTGGAAAAGGTCCTCATGTGGAATATTCACAACAAAAAGCCTACAACAAAAGTTATATGAGCCCCACTTTCATTTGGCAACAAGCCAACAAATAGCTCCACCTAGGGCGGAGATGACACTATGGCTTGTGGCTTTGAGAAAACTAAAAACTTCAGCTTACTTGTCTAGTGTTGGAGTATTACCAGCTTCTAAAAGCTTATGCACATTTTGCAAAGAGAGAGAAGAATCAACATCTCACCTGATCTTCGCTTGTAAATTCTCAAGGAACATTTAAATGGAAATCCTACAATGGTGGGGCATTTATGGGGTATTACACAAGGATTTTGACATCTTCATCATGGCTTGGCGTGGCCTTGTCAAACAGAAAAAACTTGCAAAAATGTGGGACCTAGTAATCTTCTGTGTAGTATGGAGTATTTGGTTTGAAAGAAACAAAATGAGATTTGATAACCAGATTCTGAATCTGAGCACAATAATTTAGTTGATCAAGATTAGAATAAGTATGTGGGTAAAAGAATTCCTAAAGGGATTCAACTTCCGATGCCATGATCTAGTGAACAATGTGGGAGCTATTATTATATCCATAGAAGTTAAATTACAGCTCAATGCTGTATATTTTGTTTTTACAGGTGAAAAAGAAGGTTTACAATGCATATACTCCTGTTGGTTGTGAGAAGCACTTCAAAAGCTGATAGGGGGAATTGACTGTGATGGTTGTAGACTGCCTGCTGATTGGATATGTGATTGGAATGATGCTGGGTCAGCACTCTTGATGCAACAATATGTTGTCGGTATACAACATGTACTGATCGTCAGACGATGATGCTGCTGTGTTGCCTTTAAAAAAGGGAAGTAGGCAACACATGAGTTGGAATGTAAAATTGCCAACGGTTTACTCAAAGAACAATTTTTTGTTCTGGGGATTATTCTAGTAATCCATGTCTAGTTGACTGCAGCAATAGTTTTTCTCTCAAGCTGTGTATAAAGCTGCAGCAAATGATCAATTAAGAGCTTATCTGACTGAGGGGTGCTCTCTGTGCTGATATGGTGCTGTAATCAATCTGACGCACGTTTTGTTTAATTTTGGTGATGAAGGGTGTGCAGAATAAACGTCTGTGAAGGTATGTGTTGCCGCAGTATTTGTATGTAGGCTCAAAGGATTTGCAAAGTACTGCTGTGATTAGTGTGCAAGTGTTCGAGGCTTCTTTGACATGAACGATGTATGCAGTTAAGATGCTAGGTAAACCTATCCTGACTGATCCTGACAAGTCAGATGCAAGCGAAAGACTAGAGAGGGAACTATGCTATCTTAAAATAACTGATGTGCTGTGCGGGTTTCTGGTTTTTAGCGTTATCTTGTATTATCACTGCTGGGCGTTTGTAAAGGCTGATGCGAACTGGCCTGATCCACATTATTGCTGCTGCTGTGTTATTAACTAGCTGTTTCGGTGTTCTCTTAGCGAGACATATACAAACAGTAGCCTGGTGTCTACAACAACGATTGGTATGCAATGCTAGTATTTGCCTTGGTGCTGACCCGTAAGAACAGATCGTTGAGAGGCCCTGGGTGTGTATGTGCTGATGAGAGGCTCCAAGTTTCACTTTGTTTAGATATTCCTTGACAAAAGTGTAGAAGTGGCGTCTTAATGTGGTGTTGTCCACTCCTATGCTTTAGATTTCGAGTGGCCTGTTTCAGTTGGGGCTTTGTTTCAAAGGCTTTTTCACCAAGGGGTTTTTCATGCCAGCGGTCTTAGTTTCCGCAGTCACTTTCTATCAATAATATACCCCAAATTTTTTTTAAAAAAAAGTGAACGGGTGGATCAATTTATCCTTTTCGACTCAATATGTTTGAAAAATGGTTTAAATGTCATTTCCTTTGATACTAACCTTGTTAACAAAGTTAAAGAAGTCCAAATGTTTTTAGCTCATTCTTGCCATGATCGATAACTTTTTGAATCAAAGGGCTACCATTGAGAATAGATCTTTTGGCTAACCAAAGAGAACATTCATAAACTTAGGATAACGAATGAGATTTTCCCTAACAAGAAACCGCAAGTGAATAGAATGAAAATTAGAACTGGCTTCATATTACCTCTTCAACCCAATCAATTTTCCAAGTAATGTAGAGAAGTGCAATTGTCTGTGTCACCATTCCACACATCATTCCTATCCATATTCCCTACAGCATGAGGAAGAAAGAGGTTAGTCAAATGTGATAATGGACATTCCAGATATGAAAGTCAAGTTTAACCGTTAGGATAACAAATGATCTATATTCAAAGAAGAATACTAGCTAGCTATTTTATAGAATAACAAAATATACTTCTACACTTCAAATTAATGTTTCAACTTTCAAGTTTCAGCTTCTTGATTAATTGAACTGGCACAATTAATATCAGTTATCACCAAGGTAGAGTAGTAATCTAAGCTCGACCTGCTCTTTTCATCAGGTAACGAGCAAAAATCTATTGACAATTAGACCAACAAGATGATTAGAGAATGAGTAATTTGTTGCTTGATTATTGCAAACAATCGGGTCTTGTCTCAGTTTGAGCAAGTACTTCCTTTCTCAGGCAAAGTCCTAGGATCACATCTAACCTAACCATATCCTTCCCTCAGCCTACCCTAAAACCCAAAAAATGGCAATTACATTCTAGTATTACTAATAGACTGAATTCAGAAAAACTTACTTTAACCTCTAAGTTTGCAGCATATGCCAGTAGAACTCCAACTGGGATCCCGATAACATAATATGAACACATATTAACAATTGCAACTAATCCTTGTGAACCACAGCCAATTGCCACCCCTGGGCGGAAAGCAAAGTGTTGAGATAAAATAATAATCAATATATCACACATACATTACTATAAGGCATCCATGGCTTTTACCAACTGAGATGATCAAATAACAAACAATATCCTTAAAAAGGTCAAGTTAAAACTTCATCTTGATTTCTAAACAGGAAAATTAAGCATAATGAATGTAAAGCAACAAGACAATATCCTAGTTTTCATATTCAAATTTTAGCTTTTCATACTCATTATTGGAGCCCTTCATTTCACTTCATACATCCATTTTGGACTTTGGAGTATTTGAACATTTGATACGGGTAGGAGACTAGCAAACTTTGCTTCGGGCCAAAACAAGGGAAATTTTTCATAGTACTTCCCAAAACAAGTAATGTTGATAATCTACATAAAAAATATATTTAATAATGTTTAATTAAGGCAGTTTTGCACACCAGGTTTTCATATCAAGCATCCAACAGAACATGTGTAGACCATTGCTAATCTTCAGTGAACTTAAATGTGATTTTTCTAAAGAAATTTAAGTATGAAGTGGAACATTAAGAAAATATTATGAGAATATATTATTTCCTTACTAGTTGCTTCAACTACATGCTACTATTACTATTTGCAAGTGACCATTGTTCCTTATACTCTCCATCTTTAGTGATATTTTATTCTTGTTTTATTAACAAATTTTTTTCTCACATTTATTAGTTCTCTAAAGTTGGCAAATCTTTATTTTGATTTATGTAAGGAGTCCTCCACGCTAATATGCTATATTGTATGTAATACAATAATATAACTCCCATAGTCTCATTACAAAACTTTATTACTTTATATAGAAAACTTTGCGTTACTTCATGGGTTGCGGCCCCCTGGATTAAAAGTTGCTTTTTTAGACTAACTTATAAAGAAAGTCAAAATGTAAGGAGACAAAAGTTGACCAGATATCTCTAATATAAAATACCACTACTTCTACCAACTCATCTAACTCTATTAATTGATGTTATTTGATATCCATGACCAACCATAGGATCCGCCCATGAGTATAGCCATGTCAAACAACATGAAAGATAAGATATACCAAACAAATAATCGAGTCCAAGCATCATAGTTAACGTGTCCCCATGGCCAATATCTTCATGTCTAAAGTTTTCTATTTTATGTCCTTGTATCGACAATTAAGTCTTAAACTTTTACTGAACAAGTCAAACTACCAAAAGCATGTATAACCAGAACAAAAATGAAGGGATTAAAAAACAGCTCTCTAGAAAGCTTCATGGAACTTTAAGATCAATATCAAGCAGCATCGGCAATAACATCATTTACTAACCTGATAATACTGGTCCAACGTTATTAAGCAGAATTGAAAAGGCAAGCGGAACAGAAAGGCTAGATACAGCTTTTGCAACTTCCTCACTACTTGTAAACAAGTAGGAAATCTGATGGCCAAATGCCAAACATAAAATCCAAAAGAATATGCCAATTAAAAGTGAAGTATATAAGATCACTTCAACCGAAAACTTTGCTGCCTTGCCATTTCCTCTTCCAAGCTCATTTGAAACTCGAACACTACAGAGAAGAACATAAGCAGTGAGTGATGCAGATCCTAAATCATAAGTGCAGTAAGACTTCGGAGTAAGAGGCTTACCATACAGCACCAAGAAAGCCAAGGCATATCATGAGCTCCCATGTACTCACATTTAGGCTGAAAATTTTATCTTTGGTGAGTTTGATCCCTCAAATGGAATCAAAAAATGAAAACCATAACAACAAAATGATTTTGCTCAAAATCCTTACCAAATGGAGAAAGCAGAGATGGCAACTGTAGCATATTTCATATATCCTGCTAATAGAACAAGAACAGCATTGTACCAGACCTGGATGCTATGAAGATATTGGAAATCCCATTAGTTTAACTCAAATTTAAAACTTTTATAGTGAAAGTTAGATATTAATGCAGCAAGATACCAGAAAAAGGTAGAGGTAAAAAAAAGGCTAGTTCATCTTTTGTCAATCATACAAATGGATCTGCATTATCATCTACTATGCAGTCAATATTAGCCAGTTGTCAACAAAGGTGGTGGCTTTTAGTAGTTAGTTAACTACAATGGACAACCATCTACTAAGCGAGTCGTAAGCAAAATTGAATATTATGTTCATAAAGCAGCCATCAAAGTACATAGCAGAAACATGATTTATGGTAAAATGGTGATTGGCGATGCTGTTGAAATACGGGTGTGTTATGCGGCAAAACTTTTTCTTGGAAAACTAGCTTCCTCATTTTCTATTGTTTTTTTGGAATAAAATTGGGGAGGGAAAGTACAAAGGAAAATTTTTTCCACCCTTTATAAATTTTATTCCTCTTAATCATGAGTGGAGACAATTCTTCATACTATCTCCTCTCAATATCTCTAAGAAGTTCTTTTAGATTTCTAGGAGTTTTGTATCAAACCCAAAAAAATTGTCGATGTGTTTTCTGAGGGAAAACATTTTCCATTGAAATCTATTTCCCATGGAATTGTTTCCGTCAAACTATATGAAACCTAAAACCTGAGGAAGAAAATTGCAAATTGAACTTGAATGTAATAACCAAATCCAAGTTATTAGTATTTTTTCATCAAAAAATAATAGCTTATGAGAAATTTATATGAATTTGTAACTACGTTTAGACTTTAAAAAGCTTGAAAGAGGGAAAACAATTCAATGGTTGAGAATCATTTCAATAATTCATCATAAATGCGTTATAATCAATAGTTTACAACACATTGCAATAAAATTATTATCAAGCACCACTTCCTTATTAAGGTAAGAGTCTCAAAGCCTCAAACTCCTATCTTTGTCATACACTTGTATGGTCTTTTCTGAAAAGCATAAAATGTTAGTTCAAGTCTTAAAAATACGTCTTAAAGAATCCACTGGATAACTAAAGTTCAAATGTCGATTTGTTAGGCAAAATAATTAAGCAAACAAAGAAACCAGGCATATACAGGGATCAATATATCAGTTTGAGAGAGGCTTTACCAAAGCATCACTCCTGAAGAAGTTGAGGACTTGAGAACAGGCATTAGTTCAGCAAAGGCGGCTCTATCAAATCCCTTCCAAGTAACAGGGCACCAACCTCCAAATATGTAAATGGCCTCACCTAGAACTTTCACCCCAAATGCAATGATCAATGCAATCATTACCCCAGGAAGCCCCCAATTCATTATATACACAAAAACCCATGACAGCAAGGCATGCACAAAAAACAATATCGTAAACAGCCATGTAACCACTGTATTTTTATGTTGGGCTTGCAAAAACATTTGCATTGTCATGCCATAAACATTGAGATATAGAATGGGGATGAACCACAAAGATATATTTCCAGCAGCAACAGCAATATCCTCCTCTTGTCCTAGGACTCGGAGGAGAGGTGTAGCATAAACATAGAACGGCACCATTGCAGTTGCTACAGCAGAATTTACAATCCATGACCTTTGTAAGTGTACTCCCAGCATGTCATGTTGTTTCGCTCCATAGGCTTCTCCACAAAGAGTTTCCGTTACACTTGCCATGCCTAGCTGAAGAAACATCATAAAGTTAGCAAAATTGCTGCAATGCTGTATATTTATTGCATTTGTACATCGGTTAACAATCTTTATTGAAAGTTTATTGAAGCCTGAAACTCATAGTACAAGTGTTTCTAAGGTTTTGATTCCTTTGTTTACCTTAAAAGCACAGTAACAAAGAAAAGATGTTCTTGTAGGTAAAAAAAAAAAAGGGAGACAAAGTGATCTCACATATAAAACAAGTTCAGCTAGACAAGAAAAAGAACTAAAAGGATAAAGTTTCCATTCCAGGGAATAGAAGAATTAGCTAAATAATCAATGGAAGAAGTTAGCAAAGTAAATTTCCATGTACAACCCAGAAATTTCTATGTCCAGTCACAGTCCTGAGTCCACTATAATGCACTACACAGATGCTTAGCAAGTATTAGAAAGAGAATTGGAAATGGTAAAAACTAAATACCCATAATTTTTATTTAGAATGGCCGCCTTGGTCATAGTAGAACTATAATGTGTGGGTCATTTGTGGTATTTTATAGTAGCCAAGAAAGCAAACTGGAAATTCGTATCATGTGATGGGATAGTGCTGAGGAAATATAGCTCCACAAAATAAGAGTTTCAGAGTGCCACAAAAACTAAAGAGTATATTCGGAATAATTCAGCAGAGGTTCTGAGCATGTTCAACAAGTTCTACTGCACAGGCCCCAAAAATAGGAGGCCTTAATATTAAATTACATAGAATATAATAATTTTTGAAATTGCACTAGGCCTTTAAAGAATTTGTTAATTTTTGCTCCGCCTCTGTGTTGGATTCTAATAATATCCTAAAAATGGATTAGTGACTAGTAAGTACTAGTATCTACCAGTACTCATATCATAGCATTGTTTACCTGCTTGTGGTACAAATTTGTGGGTATACTCGGTGGATAGTGGATGAAAATATCTAGGTACCTCGCCCTAGTGAGTAGTAACTACCAACATGGGCAAAATATGCATCTCCTATATGAAACTCTTAAAGCTTAGCCCTCCCTAAGGTACAAGTGGCAATTATATTTGGCAGAAGTTATTCACTAACTGAAATTACATGACACTAACCAATCTTTCAGAATATTAACAACTCAGTGTTAGCAGCTAGATGCATCCTGATGCAACCAAGCCTTTCCTTTTAGTTAAGCTTACTAGCTAAACCATTATCAAAGTCAACTTTCAACTTTCACTAATCAAATATCAACCAAGCTAATTATTAATTTAAAACAGAATTTACAAAACAAATACACACATTATGCAAAATAATGTTGAATTGTATAGCATATATAAGTATATAACACAATACTCGAGTTGAGGGGCCCTTTTCAATCGCGACCTCCACGTATTAAGGGTATTCGTCTGGCTTCTTTCCCACCTTCCCCAGACCTCACCTTGGTCGGGACTCTTTGGGATGATGATGATGATACAAGTATATAACATAGGAATGACATCTAAGTTCGTTCAACACACGTGCAAAGATAAGTGTTTCGCCTACCCTATACTATGATTTGTCACATCGACACAGTATAAAAGGGAGCAGCAGAATAAGCATACCAGGATACCATTAGAAAATCGGACTAAAATGGTTTGAACAAGAGCATAAGCAGCAAGATCAACTTGAGTAATATGCCCAAAAGAAGCTTGAGAAACCACATAAGCTCCATAAGTTGTTACACGACACACCATTGCAGGAAATGCAATTGCCCACATCCTTTTTGATTCTTCCCATACTCTTCTCTTAAACCCTTCATTCATTTCATCTTCTTCGTATACAATCAGCCTGGCCCTTTCTTCTTGACCAGAATCCATCATCTTCTGGGTTCTGCAACACACAATTCACACACTTCAAATATGAACACTTGTATAAAACAACACAAGGGTCTGCTGTTTGTCGTATTTCTTCCATTTTTTCCCCTTTTAAAGAAATTTTAGTATAAAATAATAGTGGGTTTTGTTAATTAAGCAAAAGGCGGCTAGTTTCAACTTTGAAAGGTCATTTTCTACTTGTTTTTGGGTAAGCTGGATCTGATTGCAGTAAGATGTATGTGTAATTTATTGAATAAAGAATCCCATTAAAAGGGAAAGGGTAGAATAGCAACAAAAATGTTAATGGTGAGGAATGGATGCAGATTAGGTAGTAATTCGATTAGATTACTCAAATTATTTGATGAGGAGACGACAGGGAAACAGCGCAAGCACTGACGCATGCACTACAAAATGGACAAATACTACTTTTTACTGAGACTTTGTAATGAATCTCTAGTTGATACTAAGTACTCCTCGGTTTTCATTTTAAAAAAAAAATTGTCGGGAATAAATTTTATCTATTGATGAACCGCTATGAATAATTCGAACTATCGATTATTTATGTATAATCCCACTTTTTCACATTTTTTGCTCGTGGCACCCCTTGTAATGCTTTACCGGTTACTGTAGGTGCCTTTGATATATCCTTCTTCATCCACTTTATTTTAATTTTAATGACATTTAAACTTCTTTCACCATCTTCAACCTACTGTTTCCTCATTCCATCTTCAAAATCCTTTCATTCCATCATCAATTTTCTTGCCGACTACTTTTTTCTCATCTGCATTTCGAAATCTTTCCCTTTCCACCATTTGCATATGCCATTCTTTCTAAAATTAGGGTTTGTTTGAACTGTGGGTGTGGAACGAAATTGGGTTGCTGTCTATGCAAAGCTTGGGTGTCGAACCATCATTGCAATTGTCTCCATCAAAATGGTAAGTTAATTCCCTTTAATCTTTGATACTTCAATGTTTTCATTGTTCTTGTAGAATTAGATTGGTAATCATATTCAATTATGTATTGTATGCTTATTGCTTAGGTTAATGATTTTGAAAATTTTCAAGATGTTTTGGTATGGGGTTAAATGAAGGAGAAGACAAGAAATTATAGAACAAGAAGAATAACAATGAAAAAAATTTAGGGTTAATGAAGGAGAAGACATGGAAAGAATGGAGAATGAAGACATAAAAAGTTAATGGAGAAGACAACCTGCAACGGCTATATGACGGCCTACAGCAACCGATTATTTTTCATTAGGGGGTGCCACGAGCAAAAAAATGTGAAAAGGTGGGATATTTCAGAAATAATTGATAGTTTGGAATATTCACAATGGTTCGTCAATAGATGGAATTATTCCCGGCAATTTTTCCTATTTTTTCTCAAATAAAATTTAGGTATTTAAGTGTTAAAAATTTTGACTATGATTTTTCAAAAATCTATATGACAAAAAAAATTTATATAAGATGTTGATAAATTTGTCTTAATAAATGCTTTCTAAATATCAACTTTTTAAAAGTTTTAATGATTCACAATTTAAATTATTTTATTTTTAAGTTTGGATTGTGATCCACGAAAAAAGTAAATGGAAACAAGTTAAATTGAGTCATTTGTATATTTATTTATTTATTATATGTTGTTGTTAGGTGTTACGATTTTGGGTAAAAAAAATATGAGATTTTATAATGGATTGTTGATAAAGATGCTTGTATGATGGTATGCATTGTAATTTATTGGTTATTACCTTAACGCTTACTGAAGTCTTACGTTAGATGGGATATGATTATCTCATTCTATCTCCTCCTCGGCTCCTCCTGCACACAACAATATACACTTGGTGGTGGTTCCACTCAGTCAAATAATTCTTCTAAAGGTTATGTAGGATCTTGTTAGGGAGGTAGTTCTTCTAGGAGCTTTAGAGGTTCTTCAACAGACGATCGATCTCCACACCTTAGATTCCTAGTAACTTCAACTTTAGTCGGTGTTTTTATCGTCATTTCTTCCCCGTAAATCCATTTCTACTCTTCCACATTCATCACTTGCTCATCCTTTTTAGACATATTAATGTCATAGTAAGCATTGGCAACCTCCTCTTGAAGACATCTCGGAGCCTAATGAGTCCACTTTAATCTCATCCACTAGCATGCATAACAAGCGAGGTCGAGGAGTTTAGATGCTTTTTCTTTTCGCTTTAGAATGTATACATTAAACTTCATGTTTTCATATGGATGTTTGGTTTTAATTTGTAATATATATATATATATATATATATATATATATATAGTATATATATATATATATATATATATATATATATATATATATATATATATATATATATCTATATATATATATATATATATATATATATATATATATATATATATATATATATATATATATATATATATATATATATATATATATATATATAATATATATATATAATATATATATATATATATCTATATATATATATATATATATTATATATATATATATATATATATATATATATATATATATATATATATATATATATATATATATGTTCGCTTTTATATTGTATTTAATCCATTATTGTTTTTTCATTTTACAAACTTTAATGAAAATGGTGGCCGATTTGATCCCTGAATTGCTTGGCAAATGACTGAGTGGTTAAATCGATATGAAATGTGGAGGTTTAGAGTTTCTTATGCAGGTTTGTAAAAAGTATTATGGAGAGTTCAAATATGAGGGAAAAGTTCAGAAAATATACCTAGAACTCGCCATGTTAGATGAAGGTTTGTAATTTTTATAAAGAAATTTTCTAAAGCAATATTTAGACCAAACCACCATTTAACATGGCGCGGTTTGCTCTAAAAGTTTTTTAAAAAACTCCATCTACGTGGACGATAGACAGGAAATTAAATTTCCTTGTAATATATATCGAGAATTTTTTGTAGTTTGCAATATTAAGGAAATGGATTCGAAAATGGAATGCCTTTGGATACATATTTGATGCATCCTTCAAGTACCTCAAAAGTCATTTTACCGCATCCCAATGTCACTTCCTAGGATTTTCCATGCATCTACTAACCATGCTCACGGCTTGATAAATGTAGGGTCTACTACAAACCACATTGTGCATAACACTATTAATGATTTATATGTATAGAATGTATCTCATATCATCATCTTTTTGCTTTGTTTATGGACAATGATCCCTCGAAATCAAGAAGTGAGAACCAAGAGGAATGGAAGCAATCTTAACGTTGTCATAAGAAACCTCTTAAGTGCCTTCTCATTGTACCACTGTTGACTATAATATAAGAATTCATTGCTCATATCCCAAAAAATCTCTATACAAAATACTTTCTTTGCATCTCCTATATCCTTCATGTCAAACTCACTAGATAATAGCTTCTTTAAAAGCTCCAAATCAACCAAACTAGAACAAGCCACTAGCATTTCATCTATATATGACACAATTTAAATCAAGGACCCCGCACTAGTGCTCCTCATATAGATGCAACCATCATATGAACTATGTGCAAAAACTATGTGATAACATGAAGGAATCAAACCTTTTAAATCATTGTCTTGGAGATGCTTCAAGCCATATAGCTATTTATCCGAGCGATACACAAGATCCTTCTTTCCCACTACCTCGAAACCTTTGGGTTAACTCATGTAGATCTCCTCTTCTAAATCATCGTGGAGAAATATTGTTTTCATCTCCAATTCATGTAACTCCAAGTCCTTTGTCGCCACCAAAAAAGTAGGGTACCAATAAAAGTATGCTTCACCACCAAAGAGAACATTTCATGGAAGTCAATACCTTCAACTTGGGAGTAACCTTTTGCAACTAATCTAGCTTTGTAGATGAGGTCGACATCATTTGTTGATCATTCTTTCTTTATGAGACCCCTTTGCACCCCACATCCTGCTTATTCTTGGACGCTTACACAAAAGACTAAATGTGATTCCTAATTCCTATTAAGAGATTTCATCTCTTATCTCATGGCCTCAAGTCACTTACTTATATCCATTGAAGCAATAGCGTCCTTGTATGAGCAGGGATTAACAACGCTATGGGTGAGCAAAGTCATATATCATATGCAAAACATGCACTTAGATCGGATATCTAAAATCCAAAACTGATATGAATCATTATCCAATGTACAAGCCTCTTCTTGCAAGCACTTCTTGTTAACTCTATTCATTCTTCCCATGCTCTCTCATATGACCAAGTCTCAAATGCCAAAGTTTGACATTATAATTTGATATTATAGAGGTGAATCATTAGCCATTACAGTAATCATGGAACCTTTTAGCATATACATTCTACTAACAATGCTGCCTAGGAGAGTTGTCTTGCATAATATTGATGTCATCTAATTGATCGTGGAGGTAACATCCATTATGGTGTTGCGATTAAGGAAAGAGTAGCAACGATGAACGATTGAGGTGAAAATACTCAAAAGGCATTTTTCCTCTTAAGATACTTTAAACAGGTATGAGGAGGCGTTTGGTATACATGGTGAAAAATGAAATTAAAATATTTAATAAAGAGAAATGATAACATTAAAAGTTGTTATAACCATTTGTATTTGGTTTCAAACAAGTAAAGAAAATATTGAAAATCATTTTTAAACAGACAAAAAAAAAAACTATAAAAAACTATTGTTATATCGCTCCGTTTTATGTTATCGGCTCACCGTTCCCATGTATGCTGAAGGTAGCCTATGTCCGAGCTGCAATACTGCCATGGATGTTTAGGGGGATCACGCAGTCCATTGCTCAAGTGATGTTGGTGTGAAGTTTCGACATAAATTGGTTTGGGACATGCTTGTGGATATCTGCTGCAAAGCTAGGATCTCCGTCCGCAAGGAGGCGCCGATGGGGTTCTCTTCAGAGGCGGGGAAAGATCTTAGGCCAACAGATCTCTTACTATTTAATTGGGCTTAGGATAAAGATGCTTGTGTAGATGTAACTGGCGGTTCGCCCTTTGCTGGCGCAAGAGTCTCTTCATGGAACCCTGGTGTCTCTTTAGCTAATGCCGTAGAAAGAAAACGAAAGAAATACACTTCTAAGTGCGAGGAGAACGACTACAGATTTATATCCGTTTGCTTTCTCTACCTTTGGAGAGCTAAGTGACTACGCCTTCGACCTGCTATCAAGGATCGCCTCGGTCGTTGTGAGTAACTCAAGTATCACCAAGTCTCGAGCATATATTTTTCATAGACTAGCCTTTTGTATTCAAAAAAGTGTGGATGCTCAGCTTGTTGCCCGACTCCCCACCAATTTCTTGTAAAATCATTTTATATGATATAAATCACCGATAATAATAATAATAATAATAATAATAATAATAATAATAATAATAATAATAATAATAATAATCACCAGCAGCTCACCATCACTAACAAAAGAGCAGCTCCAATTACAGTGCATTGCAACAACATCAAGGGAGGGATTATTACAGCAGCATCTAGGCTGAACAGCAGCAGCAGCCAACCAGACTGCTGACTCTGCTGGTCTGGTTGGCTGCTGCTGCTGTTCAGCCTAGATGCTGCTGTAATAATCCCTCCCTTGCTATTGTTGCAATGCACTGTAATTGGAGCTGCTCTTTTGTTAGTGATGGTGAGCTGCTGGTTATGCTTGTTGGGACGATTCATAGATCTGTGATGCAAGCTATTTGTCATTGATTAATGCTGCTGCTGGGTTAAGCTCCTCTGCAAGCTGCTGTTTGTAATCCAACAGCCTCCTATTTTTGCCTTGATGCTGTCGGTTGGTTTCTGGATGGATCATGCGGTCTCCTCTTTTGTATGTGCTGATCCTTTGTAATTTTGTACCTATGTTAGCTGTTGTATATGGGCTTTTAGGATCTTTTTGAACAGTCTAGTAGGTAGCTTCTTGCTTTGTATCCATGCCGCTTGGGGCGTGTTTTTCTGAGATATTCCAGGTTCATCCGTGCACATGAAGAGTGAGGTCGAGAAACCCGTGGGCTCTACTTTCACACTGATGCAATGTAGGGTGACCCTCGGCTATCTAGGTATTTTTTACCCCGATGTATATGTTTTGTTTATGTTTAATAGAAAATCGTTTGACAAAAAAAAAAAAAAAAAATAATAATAATAATAATAATAATAATAATAATAATAATAATAATAATAATAAGACAAAATTATATAGGGAAATTATCATTGGTGCCCCTGTGTTTTGGCCTTTTATCAATGGTCTACAATCTTTTTTTTTTTCCAATAGCACCCCTGAAGTTCAGTCTAACTAACAACCGTGACACTTTTGCCCTTTTTTCCGTTAAACTTAACGGTAAGTTGATATTTAACTCAACCATGGTTACTTTATCTTCCTTCTCCTAGCATCTTAGCATCTTCCTTCTCCTTCTCCTTCTCCTTCTCCTTCCATGGCTACCTTCCTTCTCCTTCCATGGCTACCTCATCCAATAATGTCTCCAATTAAAAAAAAAAAAGAAAATTAAAAATGTGGGTTATCTGAATTCTGAACAGGTTTCCCGCTGAGGCCCCTTTCAAAATTCCTCCGCCATTGTTGGAGACCTCGCAACCAGTTTTTGAAGCTACATTAATGGAATCTGATCTCTCACTCCTTGACGATTCACTCCTTCAACAATTGCCACCCGACGACATCTCTACCTTCACTTGCTCTCCCCTTCAACTCCCTCCCAAAATCCCTAAATCTCACTCCACTTCTTCTCCTCGTTCTCTTTCCTCCATTGACACTAACAGTTGAGTCTTCCTTTTCTTCTTTCTCCTTTTTAAATTTCTCACTGTATTATGTAGATTGTGACATTGTTCTTTTCGTTTTATTGTTGTTTTCTTTATGTTTGATGTAATGATTCACTATATTGGGGCTCACATTGATGTGCCTTATGTGTTATTCGAAGATTCTTCTCTCAATTGAAATCTGAGTTGAAGTTTTCGTTTATTTGACCTAAATTGATTCAGTTAAAGGAATCAACAAGAGTGTTATACAACTTAAATTGAACACTAATTTTGGTATTTTAGGACACTTTCAATGTCTCTAGTAGGATTTTAGTATTCATCTTCTTCATAAGGTAGCCATGGAAGGAGAAGGAGAAGGAGAAGGAGAAGGAAGATGCTAATAAGATGCTAGGAGAAGGAAGATAAAGTAACCATGGTTGAGTACTTGAGTTAAATATCAACTTACCGTTAAGTTTAACGGAAAAAAAGGGCAAAAGTGTCACGGTTGTTAGTTAGACTGAACTTCAGGGGTGCTATTGGAAAAAAAAAAAGAATGTAGACCATTGATAAAAGGCCAAAACACAGGGGCACCAATGATAATTTCCCAATTATATAAAACTACCTCCCTCTTTTATAAAAAAACTACCTTATGTAAAAAATTTTGCAAAAAACTACCTTATGTAAGTACTTTTTTTTTCAAAACACTACCTTCTTATGTTTTTCCTTAGTGACCGGAAAATTGACGTTGACCATCCCACTTCCCAGTCATGCCCCAAGCACGTGGTCAATTAAAACTCATCCTCCCTCTTCAATTACTCCCTTTTGTCGACGTCAATTCTGCCGGTCAATTAACGAAAAACATAAGAAGATAGTGTTTTGAAAAAAAGTATTACATAAGGTAGTTTTTTGCAAAATTTTTTACATAAGGTAATTTTTTTAGAAAGAGGGTATATATAAGATAGTTTTATATAATTTTCTCTAATAATAATAATAATAATAATAACAACAACAACAACAAAAATAATAATAATAATAATAATAATAATAATAATAATAATAATAATAATAATAATAATAATAATTGAAAACGATGCTATATTGGAGTTCAAACTCCAATATCACCAAGATCGACTGTATGAAATCTTGTGATGAACAAATTACACTTTCAACGATATCGATGTTTGTAAGAGAAAAAAAATGCAATACAAATGACACAAAGATATAACGAGGTTCACCCAATTAAGGCTACGTCCTCTGGTGAGTAGTATCTCACTTATATTATCACAAAGGAGTTCAAAGAACTCTCAAATGAAGAATTTCAATAGAAAAGATAAATAGGCTATGTGTTTAGACTTGGAGTATTTTTGTGGATGTGTTACAATGACATATGAGACCTCTATTTATAAAGGTTTGTACATTTATGAGTACATAATTAAGGCTAAGGATTAATACAGAATAAACAACTTCAAGGAACATCAAGAGTCAACTGAATCCAGTGCTCGATTAAGGCAATACCTCATTCCTTGGATGCCTCGTACAAGAATATTCACCCTTTAGTTTTCTCATTAACTATCATTCATCATGCCATAATTCTTATGTTTAAGTCACTCCTCATAACTACATAAATTAATTCCAGCACTTAAACACCATCATCAATCACGCATTAAGTAATTACATGCTTAACTCACCCATTTAATCCATTCATGGGATTCCCTCTCTATGTACTCACTGATGCATAGAATTGATTTGGTGAATTCAAATCACCATTTAACACTAACAATAATAATAAAGTAAAAGCATTGAAAGCCTCTAGAAAATAAACACAATTTTCATTTATTGAACGCTTGAAGTATTCACTATCGATGAACTTCTTTCTCCTTATAATTTTATGTCGTTGGTTTAAAGCAATTCAAATTTCAAATTTTTTGTTACAAATTTTTGCTATTACTTTTTATATAATTACATTTTTCAACTCTAATTTTGATTAGGTATACCCTATTTTTTTTTACATTTCATAGATAGAAAATTGAGGTTGTGGTGATTTCAAATAATTTTTTGACTCCTTAAAGTACAAAAGGACGAAGATAGATATTAGAAAAGATTGTAATTAGTACAAAATGGTCAAACAACTAAGCGAGACTTTGAGGCGTTATGGAGTGTTTTTCTTCGCAAGTCATAACATTTGTGTATCAATTTTTGTAGTACTAGGATGGATCATGGTGCACATTATAGATTAACGACTCAAATTTAAGACATCTATGCAATCGTATATGGGAAATTGATGTTGTCTCTTCGTACCTTTCTATCACACTCAAAGTTTGTACCAATCGACAATAATGCAATTTCAAAGCAACCAAAGGAGCAAATGTCTTTAAAATAAACCCAATAAATCGATATTTATCCAACTTTGTAATCAAATCTAATTTGACCCAACTTCAAAATATATATAAAATAACACCAATTCTTGTGAGAGACCGTCTCTAATTGGGTTGGCCTATTAGGAAAAATATAGAGTAAAAGTAGAAAATAAGCTATAATGAATTGGGCATGAGAGACGTCTCTGAGAAAAACGGTCTCTCAAAAGCCTAACTGAATAAAATATTGTCAAAATCGATATGAACAAAAAACTCAATTTTAAACCGACTCAAAATCAATTCGATAACCCAAAAAACACCTCCAACTACAAACTCTAGAGTAGAAGTATTCAAAACGGACTCGATGACCCGAGTCCCGATAGACACCCGACTTTATAACCGAATCCGATTTGACTCGACTTAAAAATTGATCTACAATTATGTAAAATCCAATGTGAACACAAAACCTGCTTTTAAACCAACTCAAAAAACCTGACCCGAAATCAACCCGATGACCCGAATGAACACTCCACTCTCGAGTCTCGAGTAAGTAGGTTTGGGTGAAGTGAAGAAGTACATTCTAGGATTTGCATAGCTGTCATTTATCTATCTAATTGTATGGGTTGAGCCGGTGAGAAAAACCATTGCTGCCTTTGCCTGTCTCTCACATAAATCCTTCCTCACCCACTAAACCTCGTCTACCAACGCTAATGGCGACGCTCCTTAGAAGCGCCAATTTTCGAGCGCCATCCCCTTCTCTATCCACTTCTTCTATTCCTTCATTCAATTCATTCAAGTCTTCTTTTGCGATTTCTTTCACAAATAAGTGTTTTAACAGAAATACTTGCTTAAAATCTCACTATTTTCCTTCTAAATCTTCTTCCTATAACACTACTTCTGTGTCGAAGTTTGTGGGTTTTGCTTCTTCAGATGAAGTAACTGAGACTGAAGAATTTCAGACCCCTGAGATCCAGGTACAATGTTTTCCCTTTGTGTAATTTCTATTGTATGTAATTTTTAGGTATTGTTTTAAGATTGTTGGGAATTATGTACTTTTATGATTGAAAATTATATGTAGAGATAGATATGGGTTCATGAATGTGACGAATTTTGAATTGTTTCGCCTGATTATGCCCAGTATTGAATTGTGCTTATTTCTTCAAGGATAAAAATTGATTGCCGATTGGGATGTTTTTAATTTCTTTGTTTTGGTTATAATATTTATGTTAGGTACAATGTGTTTTAAGGTAAAATATGGGATAGTGCAGATTCATCTATTGGAGAAATAATCCTGGTTAATGGTTGGTAGTATTGTAAAGGACAACAACTTTTGATTACTTTAAGCCATTAAGTGGCTGCCACCTAAGTAGAGTTTGAAAAGTTATATGTATACAGTCTAACCCTTATCCGTCATTGGTCTTTGCTAGCAAACATCATCCGTAACTTCACGAGAATAAAAATTTCGTTCATGTGACTCAACGAGTTCTTTTAATATAGTCTATTTTTGAGTCACACAACAATGTCAGAGCAAATCCCAAAAGATTGGGATCGGCTATATGAACCAATATATCTATAACCTTAATGAGTGTTTACATAAATTTATTGTTGAAGGCTTTGTTGGTTAGTTGAAGGTTTCTCATTGCTGTCTATGAACATATTATGAGTGACGTCCTATAACTCTTAATGGATGTTGTCTACTGATTTTTGCAAGATTTTGATTTTTTTTTTTTGATAATTTACTCATTGCTCGTCAGTCAAGGAGTTTTTGTACCTAAGTCCCAAATTATGATCAGCTTAAATGATTATGGTTGAAAGAAAAAAATTGAAGAAAAGCAAGGGTTTTGTGAGGTTTAAACTTGACTCATATTGTTTTTCATTGTAGATCTATGAGCTAAGGCGTAATAATGATTTAAATGGGTTCTTGTATACATACAAGGTTGGAGTTTCAATATGTTTAGCCTTAGATAAATTCTATTTCTACTTGGGCCACATCCATTTACTTTCCTTGACAACAAAATAAATAATCAACTAACATCTCTTCAGTTGGTAGATAACTACTGCTTTGTATTGGTCTCTTTGAGACACTTTATCACATTACTAATTATGTGTGTCCACCAAATATGTTAAGTGTGGAGGGCAAAAATGAAAAGCGACTACTGGAATATTATGTGATTGAGGTGTTCCTCTAAGGCAAAAAAGAAGTTTTATTGAATGACCATTAAACCAACGTTGCTATATGGATCAAAATGTTGGACTTTTAAAAAAGAATCATTATAAGAAGACGTGAATAGCAAATTGCAAATGCTTTGATAAATGAGTAAACATACCTTGAGGGATAGGATTCGATACAAAGCTATAAGAAAGGATTTAGGAGTTGTACATATTGAGGCTAAGATGAAAGATAATCATTTGTGATGGTTTGGGCATGTACAAAGACGAGGTATTTGTGAATCGGTATGGAAGATAGAAGGTTGGAACTCAAAAGACTTAAAAAGTGGATTAAAGAGACCGAAGATGACTTAGACTGCAAGAGTGGAAAAAGATATAAAGGATTTAGACTTACAAAATGAGATGGTAAAAAGCCGAAATAAATGGAGAATAATCCATGTGGATGACCATTGTATATTAGTTCATGTAGTCGACTCTAATTTTTTGAGACATTTTTGTTGTTGCACCAAATATTTGTGAAATTGGGATCATGTAGAATTAAATGTGTCCTAAGGACCTGAAGCATCCTGTCATCCTAGTCCATTGGCAGCAATGCTTAAACTTGGACTGTTTATTCATAGCTGGACTTTGTTAGACTATAGTTATATATCTAATTCTTGGCCAAGGCTTGCACTTTTGTCCATTATTGTGAATTCTCCTCTTTTCTTTTTTAATCTATCATTGAACTAAGGAATATGTTATATGTACCCTAAAGGCTATGTGTATAATAGCTGAAAGTAGTAAAGGTCAGAGCATTTTTTATCACCGATCCAGGCATTTATTTCTGAATCAAATACTATTTAGGAAATGTGTTTATTTCTTGTGAATATTCCTTGGCGATAGATTATAAATTCAGTTCATGAACTATTGATTTCATTGTCAATAATCAGACTTGATGTTGGTCAATGCTCATTGATTTCTGATGAGCTGATCCTGGTAAGACTATGCATGCGAGCAACGCAATATAGGCCTTCTTTGGTAAATACTAGATCATGCTGAGATTAAAGGATTATACCACTTTTGAGGTTTTAATTAAGGTCAAAGTCACTGCTGAAGGTGTTTGGTAATTAGAGGGTTGGGTTGACTTATTCAATATCCAATCCCTTGCAAATAGGAGCATTCTAATACATTGCGCCATGTAATACAATGTTAAAAAACTATAGCTCTATTTATATAATATTCAAATTCTTACATATGTTTACTTATGTAAACTTAAAACAAATAACCGCGGTTAATTTTTTCTAACACTTTCTATTAAAACCCTAAATCAATCAGCTATTCAAAAGTGTAAATTCAATTCACTAATCACTAATGTGATCCACTATTCTATTAGCTATGGGTGTCCGGCCAAACAAAACCTTATTTTGCAATGCAAAATTGATTACTAACTCTTGTCTTTGTTTGAGTTATGAGATGAGCAAAAGAGAGGAAGATTTGACACAATTTTGAGTTCTAGTAATACTTCATCTATTAGGTTCTTTGAAAGAGCCTTTTTTTTCTATTTTGATAGAGCCTTGGAATTGGAAGAACTTGCTGTGGTGTATCCGTGTAAGCAAATACTTATGGACACTTTTGGACACGTATGGACACTTTTTTGTTTACAAGGATAAGCAAATACTTATGGACACATGTGGAGTATAACATTAAGAACTAAAAAGAAGGGCCAATTTTTGCTTGGAAGTAATTATGGACTTCGCTACACTTCCATAACTATTTTTATTGACATTTCCAATCTTATGTATATTATTAAATTCTTTGAAATCGGCAATATGGAAAAACTTGTGAACATTAGAATGCTGCCAGCTATTCTGGATAAGCTAAAATATAAATGCAGCCTATAATGCTTTAGGTGGTGGAGTAAATATTTTTTCTCAAAAATTATTGGGATAAGCAAAAGACAAGGTTATCTTTTATTTTCTTTGTGGAGTTCTGGTATGTTGGTGTTAGCTAATAGTGAACAATTGTTCGTTGCTAGCTAGCAATTTCCTCATGTTTTTTCTTTCTTTGGTCATGTAAACAGGACAATACAGATGGAAGTATCAATGTTGACACTGTGGAAGAGCCGCTAAGCGACAAGGACAAAGCTGATGCTGATGAAACTCCTTCATCGCCTGTTATCACTGCTTTACGGTTGTATAAAGAGGCTATAATTAATAATGATGAGTCCAAAGTTGCTGAGTTGGAGGCATTCTTTTTAACCATTGAAGATGAAAAGGATGCGCTTGAGAAAAAGGTGGCTTCGATTTCTGAAGATTTTTCAGCAGAAAGAGATCGTGTTTTAAGGATTAGTGCAGATTTTGATAATTTCCGGAAGAGAACCGAGAGAGAACGCTCATCACTGATGACAAATGCACAAGGGGAGGTCATAGAGAATTTTCTGCCTGTTTTGGATAATTTCGAGAGGGCTAAAAACCAGATCAAAATTGAGACAGAAGCAGAGGAGAAAATCAACAACAGTTACCAAAGTATATACAAGCAGTTCATTGAAATTTTAAGTTCAATAGGTGTTGTTCCAGTTGAGACAGTTGGAAAACCTTTTGATCCATTGGTGAGTGTTTCTGTTTCCCTCGCTATATCTTTTCCATCGTATTTATTAAAACAATGAATAATTCTGTCTGCTGTTCACCCAGAAATGAACGTGTTTTGTTTGTTTCCCGCTTTTGTTTTCTTTCCCACTTTGTTCCTTGTTGCTTGATGTTTGGTTCAAAGCTATGTTACTCGGACTCTTCATTTTGCTTCATGTATCCGTGTCTGATCCTTGATGTTCGGACATTGGTATGACACTTAGACACTTCATTTTAGGCGTAAAATTGACACGTACCATTATTAGACATCAGTACCGAGTCCTAGTAACATAGGTTCAAAGACAGAATAGTTGCTTTGCTTCTATTGGATATGCTTGTTACGTCCTCAAGTCCCTTGCCTGAATACTCTGCTTGTTACGTCCTTAAGTCCCTTGCCTGAATAGCGTGATTGGTTTAGTGATTATGGTGTTTGCTGTGTATATCAATGCAGGTGGGCAACCAAGTTGGCTTAAATTTGAGCCGAGTTCTTGGCAAAATGATTCGGTTACTCAATCTTGGATTTTCAGGTTTTATGAGGACCTGGATCCGTTCATAACTCTAGACCTGTTATTTCTTTATTTTCTAGCCAACTTGGTGAGTCCACAATACATTGATAATACGTAGTTACATACCGTGTTTGGAGGTATGTTATGTTCTCATGTATGATGCTGTCTTATATGATCTTATATAAAACCATTTTCTTAACCTGTTTTTTCGTTTATACTTTATATATTAACAAACTTCGGTGATGATTTCTGAATAAAGTTGCATGAAGCGATCATGAGAGAGGAGTCTACAGAATACGATGATGGTGTCGTAATTGAGGAATATCGCAAAGGGTTCAAGCTTGGTGATAGACTCTTACGCCCGTCTATGGTAAAAGTGTCTGCCGGTCCAGGTCCAGAGAAGCCCGAAGGAGCTGAGGCGTCTGTAGAAGAAGGGGGTGTGACAGAGAACAGCGAGGATGTTGTCGAGGAAGTTGACTCGTAAGGACTTGGTACTCCTTAGAGTTCACTTTGCTTAGCATAGATGAGAATTCGAACAACCTACCGGGAAAAAACGAATGTGTTTTGCTTGTGTAACCAATTATGAAATTTATTGTATTGTTCTCATTGATTATTAGAGGATGCTCTGTTATATAAATTTTGTGTTTGTTCCACATATTTGGGAAAGATTTGGTTAACTTGGCATGGTAAGATAGATGAGCTTATTTCTTACAACTTGTGTTCATTGACAAACATAATGCTATACTGAGGACACAAGATGAATGCAAGCAACGGATATACAAGGAAGGAATTAGACATGATATAAATGGGGTTCCGTAAGAAAAAAAAAGATATTGATATAAAATTTAGTTGAATCTGAAAACATAAATTTACATGTAGTTGCGAAATAAATAAGAAATCTTCTCGCTCTATGGGCTTTAGCTAGTTATAGTTCGAATGTTTGGTTTGATGATGGTCCTAATTGGATCTCAGATATTGTAATGTCTAATATTCCTTCGTAATAAAGCTGCCTCGCATTGTTCGTGAAAAAAAAAAAATTTTTTTTTTTTTCAAATTTTCAATTGAGTTGTATTAAAATGGCCCCCTCTAAATGATGGGCATTGGGAGGGTTGCCCCTTCGGTCTACCCCAGAGATTGCCCTGTATATGTGTCATTTATAGAGCAAGATATAATCAATAATTTTTAAAGCATAAGTTGTTTAGATATATGGTCTCTCAAAGGGACCATCTCGATTGGGCCACCAAAAAAAAAAAAAAATCTAAAAAAAAATAAAATTAAAACAATCTATGTGAGGCGCACGTACTCATTTAACTTTTTGCCATTTTTAGTTTCTTTTCTTCTTTCTTAACTTTTCTTGTTTACTAATCGGTTTTTTGCCATTTACTACTGTATTTCTAGCTTAATTTTATCACAAAAACTTGGCCGAACCCGTCTTATTCTAAGACGGGAGCTGAGCCGGCCCAATATTAGGCGCGTGGAATACACGCGCGCCTTTTCCCACCAAGATTCCGTTTCTTTTATTTTTTTTGGAAATTCAAATATTTCCTTTATAATATGATTCTTGAGTATACCACCATTATTACTCTTTCCTTCATAAATTTCTCTATCAAACTTTCTATATTCTCTCTCAAATTTTAGTTTCCTGTTTTCATTATCCATTTTCATCTCCTTGCATTGTCTTCTTACATCAGTTTCCTCCATAGTTAGCAACTGGTATCTTCTTATTTTTTTTTATTAAATAGATCAAACTGAATGCAAATATTTGCACAGCATCAATTCATAATTGAACAAAGTAAAAGAATAATTGAAATATATAAAACTTCAATTTATATATTTTCGCAGCATCTATATAAATAGCATAATTGAACATGTTAATCATGAAACTGAACACTTAAATGACATAATTGATCTTTCATTGCAGACATTCAAACTTCAATTTAGAGAATTGAACATGTTAATCATGAAACTGAACACTTAAATGGCATAATTGATCTTCCATTGTAGACATTCAAACTGCAATTTAGATAATTGAACATGTTAATCATGAAACTGAACACTTAAATGGCATAATTGATCTTCCATTGCAGACATTCAAACTTCAATTTAGATAATTGAACATGCTAATCATGAAACTGAACACTAAAATGGCATAATTGATCTTCTATTGCAGACATTCAAACTTCAATTTAGAGAATTGAATATGTTAATCATGAAACTGAACACTTAAATGGCATAATTGATTTTCGTGTTTCTTCATTCTCTGAACACAAACTGAACACTTAAATGGCATAATTGATCTTCGTGTTTCTTCATTCTTTGAACACTTAAAGTTGAATTGAGGAATCTATGAACCTATATTGGATAACAGATAATTGAATAATTTAGAACTACAATTGATATGCATAAAATATCAATTGAACAACAGATTATCAATCATATTATGCTTAAAGTAGAACTACAATAGAGAATTGAACATTTTAATCATGAATTGAACACATTATACTTAAAATTGAACATTTTAATAGCAGAATTGATCATACATGTATCAATCATATTAATATCGACATTATCTTCTTCGCTTTCACTATAAACCACCATCATTCATTAAATCTTCCATTACAGACGTTTTTGATGTTTTCTAAAGTTAAAATGTTGATTTTCTTTGAATGAAAAAGAATTTCAGAGATATGAAGAGAAAATTCCGTTTTGATTTTGTTTCCTTAATTGCATGGGTTGGCGGTTTTTGAAGCAGCTATCCTAATTTGGTGTGAGTTTAAAGTTGGAAGTTTATATATATGCTGAGAGAAAATTTATTTTCTTTTTTTTTTAATTAGGATAGAAGGTGGGGCTGGGCCTCGTCTCATTCTGAGACGGTCTCGACCAAGACCGCCTGTAATTTTATTGGGATCTTTCTCTCTATCCTTTAAGAGTTCATCATTTTCAGTATCGATTCTTCACCTTCAATTTCCTTTTTCACTCATTAGAGTTTTGCCATTTTTCACCCTTAACTACTGCATTTTTTGTTGAGTTTCATCTGGATCTTTCTCTCGCTTCAGCCTCCACCATTAGTTTATCAATCATATTCTGTGCATCTCCCCCTTCTATAACCTTAAGCCTTAGCTTATTTTTGTTTATTAATTTTTTGATTTGAAATACTAAAATCAGCAGATATAATATTAAATCACATATTTGACATACTGTAAAACCTCTACTTGACTTATCTTAAACACTTGCTTGACTTACCCTAAATCTCTACTTAATATACCATAAAGTCGTACTTTGATATGACTTAATCACCTACCCGACATACTATCTATAATAGACATACCAAAAACCCCTGTTTGACATATCCTAGAATTCTACTTGACATACCTTAAACCCTACTTAACATACCCTGAACATCAACTTGACGTACCATAATAATTAAGAGATAATAATAAAAAAGTATTATACATGGAATTTCATTTATAGTTTTTTTTTGGATTTGACTTCAAGATGTAAAATTATCAAATTCAAGTATCAATCTTCCATTTCAATTTTCAATTGTGCATTGTGATTGATGCTTTGATTTGAGATGAATGTAATAAAAAAATAGTTCGAGAGCAATTTTAAGGAGCATTATTGCGTGAGGAAGGAAGACAATTATTTTGAAAATTATGCACATTACATACAAAAGTTTATATATAGCATTTTTTGTTCTTTTTAAGAAATGAAAATAAGCTGAATCGTCTCTCACAAGAGTTGCAATTTTTAAAAAAGACGCACAATAAAATTTTGTGGAACCAAATCCTCTAATTGAGTTCTCCATTTCTCCCTTTATTTATAAAATATTTTCTTTTATTTTTAAAAATTTTTAATTATTATTATTATACTATTATTATTATTATTTTTTTTTGAAACAACTATTATTATTATTATTATTATTATTAGGAAAATTTGCCAAGAATAATCCCAACTATCATCCGTTGGCCAAAAATAATCCCAACTATCGATTATTTTTTAATAATCCAAACTATTCATCGAATTTGCTCAAAAGTCAAAATTGTCCCATGCCCTCTATTGGGTGATATTATAGTTGCTTCGAATTTGAGCAGGAATAATGGTTCTGATTATAATGAAAGTGATGGAGAAGTGACACATGTTGCGAATGAGCACATAGATTAGAAGAAATTCAAATGGTACTGTGGGACTGTTTTGAGCAAATTCGATGAATAATTAAGATTATTAATTAATAATCGATAGTTGGGATTATTTTTGACCAACGGGTAATAGTAGGGATTATACTTGGCAAATTTTCCTCATTATTATTATTATTATTATTATTATTATTATTATTATTATTATTATTATTATTATCATTTATTTATTATTTAATACAAAAGTGTGTAGACATCTAAAGCTGGAATTTGCCATTAAAAAACAAACCATTTCAAATAATTGAAACCAGAAACGTAGCAAATTGTAGACTACTGAAAGTTAACTTTTTGTTTGGACTCATTCGAGTGACAAAATCGATACAAAGCCCTAGCTTTTTCAATTTCTATTTTCCTATTTGGGGATTTCCTCATCAATTGTTGCCTTTCAATCTGAATTTGATTTTTAAACTTTTGTATTTTAGGGTTTTTTTCTTGCTTTATTCCATTTTATTTGCTGAGAATGGCTACCAAAAGAGAAGAAGAGAGGAATGAGAAGATTATTAGGGGTCTCATGAAGCTTCCACCTAATCGATGTTGCATCAATTGCAATAATTTGGTACTTTTGCCTCTTTCTCCTAATTGATTAGTTGTGCTTGCTTTAATTTATAGACTTTATGATGACTTTGCTGATGCTTTAAGTATTTGGTTGTTTTCTTATCTGTAATTGTACTATGGTATTTACATTCTATTTATGTTAAAATTAATGCATTATTTTCCCTTAATGTTGACGAATTAGAGCTTTTTTATGTTAGTTGAATGTTCAAAAAATGTAATATTCATCTACTTCGTTCCCAATGTGGTTATGGGCCCACGACAATGTCAAAGCATTAATCCTAGAGTCGGTTGTGGGCCCACGAATTTGTAAAACTTGTGTTTCTCTAATCAAGAAAAATCAAGGAAACAAGTTGGTAAAACTTGTATCTCTAATAAAGGAAAGTGTTTGCATTATTAGTAGCTAACAAGCTATCCAACATCTTACCTACCAACATATGAAAAGGAAAGTGAAGCTAAATCTATTGCAAGACAAACCTTATGTTGAAAGTAATTATGAGTGTTGTACCTAGGTTATCCTAAAAAAAGGTAAGAGATAATGTTGTTTTGATTAGTTATTACATAGAGAGAACCACTACATGCAAGTATTATGTGGTTAGATTAGAATTGACAGGAAAAAAATAAACAGTAGAATAACTAACCCTTTGGAAAAAAATTCTAGGTGGGTAGTCAAAGATGTCAAATTACATTTTGTTAAAGATGCTTCTGACATAGGTACCTATGTTTTGGATGGGTATGAAGTTTACAGATGAAGACTTGCTAGTTGAGAAATATTGGCTTTTAGCTATTGTCTAATTATGTCCAGCTCTTCATTTCAAAACAAATCGTAATCTCAAGTTAGGACTTACATTTTAAGTTATGGCTCTCGTTTCATTGTTATTTTACTTATGAGACAAACTGCATTTCTCATCTTTGAACGTATTCAACATTATTATTTTAAGATAAAAAAGTGCTAGACCAATGATTTAACACTAGCTTAATGGATTATGTAATGTACCTTATTAGTACATTTATTAATTAGCTGATAGAGAAACTTGCTCTTTTCTTGTGGGAATTCATTTGTGCAATAAAGTGGAACTTTTTTAATAATAGAAACTCACTAGTTCAAGCATAGTCAATATGGCAAGCATTACTATTGAAGATAGGGAAATATAAACTTGTAGACTAGTTGCCCTCCTCATCCCCACTAATGGATTAGATTAGTTCAATTTTGCTC
Source organism: Amaranthus palmeri (assembly GCA_019776075.1). Taxonomy (NCBI): domain Eukaryota; kingdom Viridiplantae; phylum Streptophyta; class Magnoliopsida; order Caryophyllales; family Amaranthaceae; genus Amaranthus; species Amaranthus palmeri. Next base: position 523,066 of record JAAKBH010000055.1, on the reverse strand, counting down.
TTCCCTTTCACTCTCACATTGTCTTTTTTTTTTTTTTTTTTAATTTATATCACTCCTTTCTCTTCTAATAAGTTAAGAAAGACAACCTGCTAACTATCTATCAATCTTTACGAGGATTCTATGGTATTTTGAAGTAAGATTAGAAAAATAATGCTAAGGAAGCTTGAACTTGACTTGACAACTAATTCGTAGTAATGAATAAATGATAGTAAGGGAACACATTTTTAGTGCAATTGAACATGGATAACTCTATCGAATGTCCATGGTTTGTAAATATCATTTACAATTTACAAGTTCTAAAGCTGTACTTATTACTTAATCATTATGAATTTATGATGATATCATTATGATTGTAGCTTTGGCCATGAGCAAAGGCAATGATTAGTTGTTCATTTAATGTTTAGGGGTTATGCTATATTTTGATTAGATAGACTATTGTCATTACACTTTGCATTCTAGATGAGGCCAAATATTTATTAAATCGCATTGGTCAATTGGAAACCACCTTTTATTATTACAACCAATTGTATGATTTTGTAAATCCGAACCTCTCATACCCTCTATAGGAGACAATAATGGAACCCTAATTTGATGGAATGTATGTGCGACCATCATTACTACAATTGTTGTTGAGTACTACCCTCAAAACTTTTATTGGTGATGGTCTTTCTAAAACAATCTATTAGGGCTTTGCTTTTTGGGGAGTGAGGCTGAGCATTGTACATATTATTATTTTTCTGGACTTTCCGCTGGCAGCTTTCTTACTTCCTGATTTGGTTTAACATGCAGTTTGTTTGGACACAAAATTATACGATTTTTCATCTTTGTATTGAATATCATCTATATTTTAATCTCAGTGCACCATCAGTTGTATCTTCCTTGTGCTCTTGTTGTTTACTTAATGAACAACATAGAATTGGAGTCTATAATTTAATATATTGTATGTTTGTAACATGATCATTTGGTTTTCGCAATAGATTGAGTAAGGTTTATGTTGTACAAGTAACAAGAGAGAATTTGTGTTAGTAGAGTAATGATAGTTATTAATTATGTTATTATATTCATTTTTAATGATTTCACGTCATATATGTTTTGACTCCCTTTGTACTAAGTTTAGTTGACGCGTAGGGATTTAAAAGGTAGGATCATAGTGCAAAAATGGGGTGATGGTCACAGTTGCTGTAACACACACAATGATGTGGTTGCCATACCGCCAATCCGCTACTATGAAATAAAGCTTGGAACTACCTAAAATGAGATTTTTATTACACCTTGACAATGCGTATAATACCAGTTCAGTTAATTTGAAAACCATTATGATACGGTCGACACAATGAGGCCTTGTTTTTGCACTATGGTAGGATATGCTAAATATTGGAGGTTTGGTGAGTAGGTTAGGAGTGGGAATGAAATAGTTGGTCTTAGAGGTATTGGCTTGTGAAAGAAGAGGGAGAAAGAAGTTAGTTGATATATAGTTTCACTTTTATTTTAATATTTGTGTGGGGATAGTTGTAAGAATTTTGGTTTTGGGGGTCCAAAATATTATGTAGGATAAGGAAACTTGCCATTTATGGTAATCGGAAGTTTGTCAACTATTAGGACCAATGTTGCGCAAAACTAGATTTGATTTGGTACGAGAAACAAAAATATTTTTTACCATATGAATTGTGAACCGTGTGAAATGTACTATCTTTTATCCACGGTTTAACAACTTGAAATATAAAAAATATTTGATTTACAACTTTTCAATTAAACCAATTAAACAAAGTACTAGTATCTCACTTTAACCAAGAGTCTAAGAATACTTTTTACCATGTGAATTGTGAACCGTCACTTTTCTGAGATAAGCATTCCGAACCAACTGGGAAGGTGAAGCTTCAAGTGGGCCTTCAATGGTGGAATTCAAGTCTTCTTCAACCTTCAGATGTGTTAAGGCCTATAAATTAAGTCCTTTCTCTTTGAGTTTTAGATTTGTTCTATCCTCCGCAAACTGGAACGCCACCGCAAATTGGAACGCCACAACCAGCGTCCCAGGTCGTGTCTCAGTACCGGTTCAATACGAACAATTCATAATAACTCACCAAGTCATCATTTTAACATTGATTTTTTTACACCTTTACAATGCAGGAAATATCAGTTCGTTTGTTTTGAAAACCTTTACAATGCGGCCAATGCGATGCAATACGATGTTGTTTATACACTATGATAGTAATAACATAAGTAGTACTATATATAACATAACTTAATATTGAATACATACATCATAGTATATAGATAAAAATCATACTTCTTACGCATTACCACATAACTCATAATACTAACGAGATTACACTAATTAGAAGGACATTGAGAATTTCGTTTCGAAATATGCCTAGAAATAATAAACATATGCTTTTAGTATTCTTAGTCCACATATTCGTTGTCTGATTTCTTGTTAATTTGCGAGTCGGATATGATTGTAAAGAATTTGATTAAGAGATGAGGAAAAAAAGAATGAGTGAATGAGGAATTATAGTAAATAAGAATAGTACGAGGAATGAAAATGAAACTACTTTTGTATAGGGCATATAATTTACAAGTGATTATGAAATAGTTGAGGAAAGTTATAAAGAAGGGTGTAGACTGTAGTTGAGGGATAAGAAAGTGTAGTAGGTGGTTTTAAAACCAATTTATGGAATTTAAGAGGGGTGAAAGTGGGTGGTCTTTTTACATTTAATAAATAAATAAATAAATAAATAAATGAAATCTATTTTTACAAAGTTGAAATATTACATAATATGTCATAATGTAAAAATGCGGTAATGGATGCGATCACGGTAATAAAGCGGTGATGCGGTAACAGGAATGATGCGGTCATCACGCCTAAACATCAATTGACTTATAAGACATCCCTTGATACGACCCAAAGCGTTATTTTACACCTATTACAACGCGGGAGATATCGGTTCGTTTGTTTTGAAAACCTTTACTTGGTGGTCGATGCGATGCAATGCAATGCAACCTTGTTTTTACACTATGGAATACGTGTCAATTGAGATGGAGTGTAATATTTATTTTATTGTGGGAGATTAAGTGTTTTATTCTTATTTGCTACTTAATTGGCTTGCTTTAATTTTTGTTTTTGCAGGGTCCTCAATATGTGTGTACTACCTTTTGGACATTTGTATGCATGATATGTAGTGGAATACAGTAAGTATTTTGTTCTGCTGCTAAATGGTTGATCTGCACACGTGATCAGTTTGGACATATATTTCCCTTTTTAAGAACAATCATGGCATTATTGAGGTGGAGGTACTCTACAAGTACAAATGAGCATTTTTGAGTTCATTCTGACTTGGAACTTGTAAATCTATGACTGCTAGGCAGTGCAACTTGTTGAATGTTGCTTTAGGGGAAAAATCAGCTGCTTGCTAAGAAAGTTTACTAGAACCTTCCTAGAACCACCATGAATATCTTTTGAACTTACTATTGGTGTTGAACTGAAATCATCTGAACTTATTAATTCTTAATTGAAATGTTCTCAACATAGGTAAATTTTTTTTGAAGAGAATAGACCCCAAGTAAATTTCGATTCTACTAACCTTGAATTTGATTATTATTTTTTGCATGGACTTGATGCTTTGCTTTTTCAATAAGCTCAAATTTTACTCTGAAAAATTACTCTTGTAGAGGTAGTAAGCTCAATCTGTCTTTATCTGGAGATTACATGCCAGTCCATCTAGGCAGCTTTTGATAGTTGGAACACAACTTGATTTTTTTGGGTAAAAGGCTAAATTTTTGGTCCTTTGAGTGTTTTCTAAATTTTTTTTTTAATTTTAGAGGAAATTGTTGTTTTTACTCTGCAGTTCTTGATCCTGCTGCAGCATTGCAGACATTTGAGGCCTTATTGTTCTTTTTTGAATTTAGTAGCTATTTCTTGAATTTATCTGGAAATCAATATTATATGTTGTCATAGCTTTTTTAGTTATATCTGTTTAATCTTTGATGTTTGCTTGTATGTTTTATGAGGCTTTCTTGATCACTTGTCTTTGGGTTTTAAACTTGGACAATTTTGATGCCCCTGGTTCATATATGTAATATAAAGTGGTCAAGAGCTGTAAATATTCTCTGTTGAGTGGCTTACATAGGTTTTGAATGATATCTCATTATCATTTTCAAAGTGAATGTGGTTTGAAAGGATTTGAATTATTTTGGCTATGTCATTTCTGATTATGTGTTATGTTGCCTTTTCTCTTCTACTTTCCTTCCGTACAGACTGTTTCATGATGATTTATATTTTCTTGATGAATAATTCTTGACACAGTCGTGAGTTTACACATCGTGTGAAGTCGGTTTCTATGTCAAAATTCACCTCTCAAGAAGTTGAAGCACTTCAAAATGGGGGTAATCAGGTAAATATTGACATTGGTCTCGTTTAAGAGCATAATATCTCGTATGTGTCAGTGTCTGTGAGCCCCTTCTTATATAAGCTAATGGTTTTTAGCGAGCAAGGGAAATATATTTGAAGAATTGGGATCTTCATAGACAGCGACAGCCAAACAGTAGGTAAATATTCTTTTGTTGCTGTCTAATATTGCGTATCATATTGAAAATTGTAATGGACTCATTATATTTCCTGTAGTAATGTTGACAAGATCCGAGAGTTCATCAAGACTGTCTATATAGATCGTAAATATGCTGCTGGGAACAATTCCGAGAAGCCTCCCAGGGACATGCAGGTGAGTGGTTCCTTAAAAATTCTGCAGCTATATTTCTATGGAAGTTTGCTGGAAATTATTGCTTGCTTGTTTTTTTGAATGTCTTTGGTTTAAATTAGGGAATTGTGGATTTTTGCAAAGTTTTACTGATCTGTTTGTGTGTATTAGAGCCAAATGAACGTTGGAGATGAGACCAGGCGAGCCAGTTCATATCACTCTTTCTCTCAAAGTCCGCCTTATGATTTTCAGTATGAAGACCGGCTAAAGAGAAAGCCCATTGGTTCCCTTACTAGAAAGGCTGCAAGTTTTATATACAGTCCTGGTCGTTTTAGTGAGCATTTTCACGAGGACAGATTCGCTAATGAAGGTTCCAGCTCACGTGTTTCTGACTATTCCATGTCCAGTGGTGGTGATCCATTCAAGTCTGGTCAGCAGTCCCCAAATCTTCAGAAAGATGATGGATTTTCAAGTCCTAACTCTGATTCCTTGAGAGAAATAATTGATGGTCTCCATCGACAGACATCAAGCACATATACTGAAACTTATGCAAAGAGAGACATTGACAAAGCTCCCTTGCCACGCCCACAGGTTATATTTCTAACACAACTGGTTTATACTTACTATGCTTTCTGATTGTGTGATTATATGTCGTAGAACACCTGCTAGATGGGAGGGTCATGTTGTAATGAACTTTGTTTATCTAATGCTAAAGCATGACTAGCCCAATAAAAATTGGAAAGAAGGACAAGTGTGGAATTGGACATCCACACAATTCCTTGTATACTGTCAAGCATTTGTTCTAATGATGCTTCTCCTTGTTAGAACTCAATTCTTCTCTTGATGAATTAAGCTTCATTTAACTGAAATTGCACTCATGGTCTTCTCTAGAGATCTCCATAATCCTTGTACAGAAGTGTATAGGCAATTGTGATGTTTCTTGTGTAGGATTAGGAGCGGACACATGCATGCCAAAAGGGCAGTTATATGTCTCCATGAGGCTCACCTGATGTTCTTTTGAGATTTCTTGTTTACTAAGGCCAGTGAAGGAATTTGGTTCTTTTGGATACAAGTCTTTTTGGCCTTTGCTTTTATGATATGGAAATGTGGTGTTTGTATTGTCATGTGTCATATATGCCTGAAAAGGTAACATGAGATTGAGATACTCTGTTTGTTTCTTACTAGTTCATGCGGTGGATTGGCATCAAAAAATCATTATTCCATTAACCTGGTATACGCTGACATACATTTTTCACTGCCTAACGCAGTTTTCAAAAGCACCCCAATGGGCGTGCTTGCGACGTAGGCTCAAAAAAATTGTTGGCGCACACGTATTACGCCTTGCACTACATGTGCTTTAATTTTTTTTTTTTTTTTGGAAAACATTAATTATTAATCTTTCATAGAACAAAATAGAATAGTCTTTGAAGAGAGTGATAGAAAAGGAAAACAGTTTGCTCCTGTTTTCGTAAAGAGAAAAAGAGAAACGAGGAAAAATATGGATTTCCTTACGGTTTTTAAAGTTAGTGGAATTTTCTCGAGGTGCCTCCACCACCAGTAAATATCTTATGGATTCTTCATTTGTTTGTTTCTTTAAGAATTTTCAACTTCCTTTTCTTCTCATTTAGGTTGAATTTTTTGTCTTCTTTTTTTTTTTTGTCTTTTCTTCTTTTGATTTTCTATAGCTTCAATTTTCTGTTGGTTCTTTCTTTTAATTTTTCTCTTTTTTCTTTCAATTATTTGTTTTCTTTGTTTATTATGTTCCTTTTTTATGCTCTCTTCTGGGTGCTCAAGTTTTTCCTTAGCCTTCCGATAACAATGTGATAACAATTATACAAAGAACAATTAGATAGATTGTTCTAGAATATGGGTTTTGGCACTATCTCGTACTAATTAGCACTATCTTAGTAGTTAGAGAAATGATAACAAATGCTTATATATTTCCTTCATGTTGAATCAATAGGTTTTATTGTTTTAAGGTGGTGGATTTTACTTGGAAAAAGGATTCGATTACGTTAAGGAGTTAGGGTTGAATTAGAGATTTATATGGTTTCAAGCTGTAATCCAAATAAATCTAGATATATTGCGACACATTGTTAGAGTTCTAAAAAGATTAGGTTGTATTTATTTGAGACTTGGTACACGTCATCATATTTGTTAGTAGGAGTTATAATTTATGTTAAGATTTAATGTTGGAGCTTAATTATAAAAATGAACCTTACAACTCTAGAAACATTGCTTTTCTTAGTCTGAAGTCTGAACTTGGACGTGTGTTTTTATGCTCCTTTGTGCCTTGTGCTTTATGTACTTTTGGTTTTTCTTTTGGGAGAGAGTGGGGCTTGTTAGTAGAGGTGTTCATTGGCAGGGTTGAGCGGGTAACGGATCGGGTTGTGCCTAAAAAAACTACCCGCGGGGTCAAATATTCAAAAGTCCGCCTGCATTTTCAGGCTTTTTTTTTTGTCGCTACCCGCCCATTTTTAAAGCGGGTAGGACCCGTGGGTAGGCGGGTTTTTATCATATAAATAAAAAAATGTAATACAAATTTTAAAGTTAAGTTTTTAATAACAATTAAAATACAATAAATTGTCCAAAATACTCCAAATACATAAAAAGTCTCAAAATACTCAAATTACATGAATATAAACATTATGCAGGATAATCCAACAAAAGCACTGCATCATCTATTTATTTTACTACGGAGTACGAAGTCCAGACATATACCTCTCCAATCATAATAAATAAAAATTATTAAAGTGAGTATTACTAAAGTTGGGTACGTAGTAGACTAGTAATACTAGACAATAGACTACTAGTTTCATAATCAATAGAATTAATTATTTAATAATTAATATATTAAACTTAGCGGGCGGGCGGTATACCCGCGGGTATTTTTTTGGCGTCGCTACCCGCCCATTTATCTTGAATTTAATTTTTTTTTGAAAAACGTTCATATCCGCCCGTTTTTCGAGTCGAGTGGGTCAAGTTTGGCGGGTAGCCCAACAACTCTACTTGTTGCTAATGCAATTAACAATGTTATCAGCAACAAAATATGATCTGATACGAGAAACGGAAACAAAAACAAGAAACATTAATGTTAGAGTTTTGAAAACATGAAAAATGTAGGTACAATTTTTTTATTAACAAATTAGTAAAAGAAGGTAAGAAAAGAAAATGACTAAAAAGAAAAGACAAGGGTAAAAAAGAAAATAAAAGAAGGGTTTATAATATTATATATGGTTTTGGGCTTGGAAAAAATCATTTGGGGAATGTAGTTTAAAAGCGTTTATTTAGTTTCAGAAACAAAGATTCCAAAGCAACATTCAATGGGAGTTTTCAGTTTCTTGTAACTATGGTTATGACCAATGAATTGTTTAATCACTTGGAGGCTAGAGCTATGGAGTATGGACATAGGGCCTATCTTCCCTAATACCCCAACTACTAGAAATTTGAATTTCCATTTACTACATCACTTAGACTCTAGTTTAATTGAGTTGTTAGTAGCCCAAGGGAACATGCCCTTATTCTCAACTCGTATCACCCTTAAAACCACATCATTATGATTATTATTGCAAGCGCAACCTTAATTTTGAGAAGCTTTCCTAAGGTGAGCTCTTTGGGCCGACGATGGCTAGGTGCCTTGATAGGGCTAGGAGGCGATTCTTTAAGGTGAGTGCCTAAGAGCGCTTCATGATACCTAAGTAGAGCATCTTAGAGAGACGTTTGATATTAGTCTTAGATAAAGCCCAATTGATGCGGGCAGTGTAAAAATGCGGTAACGGTCGCGATTGCGGTAACCATTTGATGTTATTGTAACACCTAAATATTGGTCAAATTATAAGAAATTCTTTGAACGGCCCAAATTGCGGTGTTTTATACACCTTTACGACGCGAGAAATATGGGTTTTGTCTTGAAAGTTGAAAACCTTTATAATGCGACCAATGTGATGGGATGTGGCCTTGTTTTTACACTATGTATGTGTGCGCCTACTGCATATGCTTTCTCAATTCATTTTCTTTGTTTCTCTTCTCCTTTCTTTATTTCTCTTATGGGTTGTTTCTAGGTCTGGTTTCTTTCCTTTTTTTTCTGTTAACTTCTGAGTTTAATTTTTTTTAATTTGCGTTTCGGGGCGCCTCAAAGCTAAAAGCTTACACCTTCTCCTAACGCTTGGAGTGGAGACCCTTAGCGCCTTACACCGCCTCGCGCCTTTTAAAATTAAGATCGCAAATGGAATTTACTTTTTTGCACTATAGTCTTTGGTGGTATTTGTGATTATTGAAATTCATTGCTAACTTACTCCAGATTATCATAGTTTTAGTTTGATAAATCTTTGTGGTATTTATGCTATATTGAAGATAATGTACATTTGTATTCAGGTTCATTATTTCCATGCTTACAGTTGTTATCAATGTTTTCCTGCAGAGGACTGTGTCTTCAGGTAGTGTTGGATCATATGAGAAGAACTCTGCATCTTTTCAGTCAATAGTTTCTGGTACTTCATTTGAAGTTGAGCCCAATCACTCAAATGCCACCTCTCAAAATAAAGTCTCTACCATTCCTTCAACTTCACAGTCGCATGTTGAAAACTTTGGTGGATTGGATCTTTTTGAGGAAGCACCGACAGTGTCAGCATCACAATCCGTTTCGGGGTTTGATTTTTTTCAAGCACCAAAAGATGGATTTGTTGCATCGACGGATTTATTTCAATCAGCTGCAGATTCTTCTGTTGTGAATCAAAATTTTCCACAAACCTTTAATTCCTCATCTTCAGCTTTTCTTTCTCATTCATCTCAGAATCCATCTTGTCAGGAGTCAAACCATAAGGTGTTGGAGCCATCAGAACCAATTATTAATGAGGGGTGGGCTACATTTGATTTGCCTCAGCCCAGTCCAGTTGGTACTGTTACCTTAAGCACTGCTGGATCAGGAGCTGGATCCAAGGCTGGGACTTCCTTAGCATTTCCAGATTTTGTTTCCCCCTCAAATGATGGGTTGCAGTGGCCGAACTTTCATAGTTCTAATGTTCGAGCACCTCCCTCTTTGGTGTCTGATCCATGGAATGAAGGCGCACAGAATGTTTATGATCCTACCCATGTGCCAAGTAGTCAGGTGAGTTCCTGAATATGACTCTTGAAAACTTGAAGCCTTTGGCAATTGAGGGATTTAGAGATTTTGATTTGCTTGATGGGGTTCCCTTATCATGCTAAGAATTCTTCTGCAATTTCTTATCTGTCTTCTTCCTCTTCGATCGGACTGGTTGAGATTTGAAAAAAATGTTTTTCTGGTGCTGTTCTTTCATGTTGCCTTTGCTTTATTTTAGGAATTGGTGGTGTTCTTTGTTTTTAGATGTAAATCTACTAATAGATCTTTTTTATCTGATGAAGTAGAAATTGATTATGTTTCTTTGATTCTCATCATTGACAGATGTGGAAAGCCTTTGATGATGCCAATGAACAAAGCATAAACTTGCAAGTTTCTACTGACATTACATCCTTAAGAAGTGATCTGATGTTTGATCTGAAAAAATCCGAGGTGATAATATTTTTATGATTGGATTTCCTTATTTCTCAACGGCATGTTATGAGATACATCTTAAATTTTCTTATTATATCTTGGTTTCCTAAAGGTGGTATTGATGGATTATTATTTGACATGTGTTTTGCATTCTATTCTGGAAGGATTCTGTTATTGATGGGATTCAGAAAACAGCTTCTGTTGAAGGATTCTCATTTCCTATTTTACCGTCTAATGTTACTTCAGGATCTTCATTTATTGAACCGAACCATCCTTTCATGGTTGGTATTAGTGTCTTTCGTTTCTAGCTTTAGATTATGAATGTGTGTACAATTTTCCAAAATTAATGAATTGTCTTTCTCATTTGGCAGATAGCCAATGTTCAAAAGATGTCTGGTAATCCATTTGATGTTCCATTTGATTCTGAATTGGAACCACACAACACGGTAAGTTTGAGCCCCCTTGTGTTATTTGAATTTTGAATCTAGGATGCATTCTTTTGATTTAGTTATCTAGTACAAGTTTTTTACATGAAATGTTGCACTGTTACTTCATTGATTTATTTTTGAATTAAACCACATACATTCTTAAGATTCCGTAAGAACAAACGAATTGTTCGTAGTATAAAAGAGCTGAGCACCAAGTTATTCGAGCTGGACTTGTTTACTTTTTGAGCCTCAAAATTTTGTTCAAACTCATTTGTTTATTTGGCGAATGAGTATTGATCGAGTTTTGACCAAGCTTGTTTATGAGTTGTTCATGAGTGTATTGGTTTATTGGCATTCTTGTTTATGAGTTTTGACCAAGCCTGTTTATGAGTTGTTCATGAGTTTTGACCAAGCTAGATGGTTGTATTTGATTTTGTCAATGATTTGTAATTTATCGTTTCGTAGTTTATGGACATGAGTACGTTGCAAGCTGCACTTCCCAGCACACCTCCACCATCCTCATATATTGATGGAATGAATGAGCCATGGTTTCCACCAAATCATGTTTCTTCTCCTGGTAAATTTTTGTCTTGTTTTTGTTTATGTGTCTTATTTATATTAGTTGGAATCTAATGCAGTGGTTTCAACAGGTGGGCTACCATACATGATGGCACAAGTGCCAAGCTCTCAGCTGCAGTAAGATTTACTTATTATTTTATGTTTTCATTTTTTTTATTTTTCAAGTGTTATGACTTAATGTCTAATTTATTGAAAGAGTAGATGTCATGTTGAGTTTGGCTCTATCTCTTCTCTGTATTCTCTGCAACCAATGATGATAATCTTGCTTTCTCTGCTTGACATGTTTCCTAAATTAATATTTATGCTTCTCTTGATCTCTGTTGTAGTTACTATTTTGTTACGAATAATCAACGCCAGGATGTTAGTCCTTATTTAATACATGAAGTGTTTATATTTTGTTGTCTTTTTTTTTTTTTTGCCTTTCAATGCTTATTAGGGGTTGATTGATGCTAGAATTGTTATGTTCTTTTATTGGCAATAAGGCTAACTTCCAATAAACAAAGAAGTTCCAAAGACTATGATTAGGCTTCTTTCGGTCTAGATAGATAGTTCGAGTAATAATGATTCCAGCTAATTTGTTTACCCTGGCATATGTCTTATAGCTGTATAGAAATTCTTGTAGCATCTTGTATAGTCATTATCTTTCCAATTTACTACCTGTAGCGATAAAATTTTAAACTATCTTGTAGGAATGTTCCATCACATGGACCTGCTGCTTCTTTCGGGGGAAACCCGTTTGCATAAACGATGTCTTAAGTCCGCTTGGCATGTTTACTTCTTTTTGTAAGTCATATTCTCCTGGAAGGTATGTAAAAGAGAGCCTTTGGATCGATTCTCACTGTATTGGTGTTCAAAAACTCCGCAACTTAGCTGGAGGGATTCAGCTTGCAAAACGAGTTTTTGACTTTCAATATCATTATACAAGGTTTCAGCATGCAGATCATAGATACCTTGTACGAATTTAGTTCGAGACATGATTTTGCATTCTTTATTCGGTGATTTGCTTGCCCAGATGTCTCGTATTCATCTCCACTGTATATAGTCATTTGTACAGTGAATCGTGTTGTTCCCGGATTATGCCTTATATTATTTGATCTATAATGCAACTTTGGGAGTTTGTTTGCTTGGTTAGAACTTAGAACTACTAATTTTTTTCTCATCATGTATTATTGGGAGTTATTGTTGATTTGTTGCAAACCCATTATATATTAGAAGCCAATGGTAGTTGAACTTGTTCTTTTCAACTTTTGAGTATTAATGTGATGTAAAGTATAATGTATTTTTCATTATAGCTTATGTACGAGTAATGTTGAAGCTGTATTTTTAAAATAAAAAAAAATACAATTAATTTTTTGTTTAATAAAAAAATATTTTCTTGTAAATGAAGGCCAATATACTAATTCTATTTTAGTTTACAAAATAGTTATTTTAGTTTAATGATTTGTAGTAGGTTTAGTTGCTTACTTCAAGCCTTAAATTTAAATAAACAAAGCTTTAAAAATTAATTATTTTTGAATGTGTTCTGCTCTTGATCCAAACGATGAGAAAGGAAAATAAACATGTATATAGAATATCCTAAATATTATAATAGAAAGCAATAAACAAGATGTATTTGAGTAATATTTTAAGATGATTGATACTTTTATTCATTCGTAAAATGGGGTATTTATAGCAAAACTATTTACTGTTCATGCACTACAATCCATCACCGTTTAAGGATTCTATCCCTTAAATTACTGTTCACATGCCTATCTTTTCACTGTTCATTTTCATATATCTGTTCATCAAAATATATCATATTATAACACTCCCCCTTGAACAGATATATATATATATATATATATATATATATATATATATATATATATATATATATATATATATATATATATATATATATATATATATATATATATATATATATATATATATATATATATATATATATATATATATATATAGGGGTAGGATCAAGTGAAAACACTTAAAGTGGTGAAAACTGAAAACCAGACAGAGGTATACATATTGTAGCAAAAGGGGTACATATTATCTTATAGGGTGTACATATTTTTTGTGAATAAAAAAGTTCATATTATTTACAAAAATACCATTTGAATATGTACCCTTATTAAGCAGTTATGTACCCTTTTTAACAAATGTCTAATTATTTACAAAACTGCCACCCAAATATGTACTCCATTTGAACTATTATGTACCTCTGTTTTCAGTTTTCACCATTTTAATTGGTTTTCACACGATCCAAATCCTATATATATATATATATATATATATATATATATATATATATATATATATATATATATATATATATATATATATATATATATATATATATATATATATATATATATATATATATATATATATATATATATATATATATATATATATATATATACATATATTAAACCTTATATTTCTGCCTCATTAAAACCTTGCCAAGAAAAACCCAATGGGATAAAATCTTGGACGAAGGAAAAAGAGTGCAATGTGGGTCTTTCTTTCAAGGCTGGTGTAGGTCTCGAAGACGTCGTACACCAATTAACTTTATAAGCTCTTGAAATTTTCCGGTTGGTAGTGCTTTGGTAAATATATCAGCAGGATTTTCACATGATTGGATTTTCTTAATTTTGATTTTTCTTCCTTTTGTCTGATCATGAGTAAAGAATAATTTTGGATCAATATGCTTTGTTCTATCTCCTTTGATGAAACCTTCCTTAATCTGTGAGACACAAGCAGCGCTATCTTCATGAATAATGGTTGGACTTTCTTCACGTGCTTGAATACCACTTTCTTTTTGTATGTGATGGATTAATGATCTCAACCAAATGCATTCTCTACTAGCTTCATAAACTGCAATCAATTCAGCATGATTTGATGAAGTGGCTGTCAATGTTTGCTTAGATGATTTCCAAGATATCGGTGTATTTTCTAAACTAAAAAGATAGCCAGTTTGAGACTTTGCTTTGCTTGGATCGGATAAGTATTCCGCGTCAGCAAATCCAACCAAAACAGTTTTTTCCATTTCTTGAATAAAACCCTTAGTCTGTTGTTCCATGTATATAACAAAGTGTTTTACTCCATTCCAATGTCTTCTTGTAGGTTGAGTGATGTATCTTGCTAGCAAATTCACTGAGAATGTAATATCTGGTCTGGTAGCCAGATACATTAGTGCTCCAATTGCACTCAAGTATGGTACCTCAGGATCAAGCACTTCTTCACCTTCTTCTCGAGGACGAAAGGGATCTTCGTTAATATATAGAGATCGCACAATCATGGGTGAACCCAATGGGTGTGCTTTGTCCATGTAAAATCTCTTTAATATTTTTTCAGCATAATTTGATTGATGAACAAGTATTCCATCCTTTAGATGTTCAATTTGTAAACCAAGACAAAATTTTGTTCTTCCAAGATCTTTCATTTCGAATTCCTTCATCATATAATTTGCGGTTTCTTCAATTTCATTGGGTGTTCCTATGATGTTAAAGTCATCAACATATACCGGAATCATAACAAACTCATTTTTTGTTTGTTTGATGAAGACACATGGACAAATTTGATCATTTTTATAACCTTTGTTCAGAAGGTATTCAGTTAAACAGTTATACCACATCCTTTCGGATTGCTTTAGTCCTAAAGTGACTTTTTCAATTTTATAGAATAAAGATTTCGAGGTTTTGACTTGATATTCTCAGGTTTTGACTTAGCTTCAGTTTCATCAAGATCATCCATGAGTCTGTTGCAATTGAATATGCAAATATGTCATTGACATTAATTTCAATCCTGTTCCACCTTTTGCTAGTGTGGACATAATTCATTGATATTTCATGATTATCGACAATTGTATTATCATCCTCCCCCTCAGATGTAGCATCTGAATCTTTATAAATGTTGTGAGGATTAAATATATTTTTCAGTACTTTGAAGATTTTATGTGATTTTATCACACCTTTTGTATTTGTAAATGCATCTGGCAATTGATTTGCAATACTTTGAAGATACAAATTTTTCTGTACTTCTTGTTCACACAAGTTTGATCTTTGATCAAGAAAAGTTAAGTTTTTAGCATCCCATGATATGTAACACCCCGTAAATTTTAATATTATTTATCTATAATTTAAATCGGGATAAAATAATAATAACCATAATTTTCTTTATAGATTATTATTAAACATCGGAAATTTAATATTTTGACCTACAAATACGTATTAACAAAGCGATGAATACATTTAATTATATGAGGAAACATTAGTTAAATAAAATCGAGTTAATTAATAATAGTTTCGTTCTTAAGTTCGAGCCAAACAAAGTTGCACTTCCAACTTTCGGGTTAAAATTTATGGGCCTCGTGAGTAGTATAGCCCAAAGAATTTGTGGGTTAGGGTTTTAAAATTTGAAATTTAAAACCCCTTAATTGTAAGAGTGAGCCGTCACTCTAAGGCTTGCTTCATTCCCTCTCATCTCCTTCCTCCCTCTCTTCTTCACTCTCTCTCCCTCCTCCTCTTTGAGCCACCACCAAAGGAGCTGTGCCGCCATCAAGGACCGGCAGCAGCAGCCCCCACGAACACCACCACCTGGCGGCCACCTCCACCAACCGAGGGCAGCAACCGGCCAGCACAGGGGCTGCCGAAACCCCCTCAAAACAGCAGCCTGTGCCGCCACCAAGGACCACCGCCAGTGGCTTCGATTTGGGCAGCCCTCCACCACCTTAGTCACCTCCTTCTCCCTCTTCTCTTATTTTTCCATAGTAAGAAATATCTTCTTCTTAGTAAGCCATTTAAACTCTACTTTAATGTTATTTTTTCTTATAAATTGTAGTTGTCACATGAATGTTGATGTGATTATTGAATTGAATGGTTGTTTTATGCTTAAAATTAATTTGGGTGAATAGTTTGAAGTTTGAGTTGAAATAGATAAGTTATGGTTGTTTTAGGGTTTATATTATAATGAATTTAAATGTAGTATTTTGGGTAAATTCATGAATCTTAGTTTAGATTAAGTTATAGCTTGATATAATTTAAAGTGAGTAGATATTAGAAAGTGTAATTTGAACTTGAATTAGTTAGAGTTGGATGAATTCAAAAGTAGTATGTACTACTTTTGTGGTTTGGATGGTGTTTTATTGATTTAAAACCTTGTGTGAGCCTTGTTTATGTGACATGGTTGATGAATGGTGGCTAGTTATTGCTCATATGACTTTACTCATGGTGGTGTGACTAGTATTGTTGATACCCATTGTTGTAGAATAAACGATAATAATAATTACTAAGAAAGATTAAGGTCGCGATTTTCAATAATAAAAGTATTGTCGTGGTTATAGTCGTTTGATGAGGTGGTTAGTTTTGAGCTGAGTTGTTATATGGATATGATTAATTGTGTTGTTAAGTTTTGTGACTTTGACCCAAGTTATACGAATCGTTATTAATTCGTCAAACTACAAAATTAATTTATTTTTAATCGTCTTACTCTAAAAACCTTGGAAAAATAATAAATCACTACTACCATGAGTGATATGATGGTTATTAAGCGTAATGTCATACATTACGTGTTAAAGTTTCCGATGAATAGTTTGACTATAACGCACAAGCGTATGGTTGTGCCCCTTTCACTTGAACATATCTTGAAATAAACTTGACTAGAATATGATGTTATAGTTCGATTGAGATTGATGGCATGGTTCATGTGTGAACATGGGTTGAATTTACTGCATAAGTGCGTTTAGAATGCTATTAGCTTGAATCGAAACTTGTTTGACTAATTGTGTAGTTGTATGAAGTCAGTGCTTCTTAAATGATGTGAAGTAGGCTTATTAGTCTTACTGTTAACGATATAGGTGCCCGGTTCATAAGAGGGATTTAAGAACCTCCTTCGAAGTGACTTTTGCGACTTATTATCTTGCAGTTACAGGTAAGTACACGCAGTAGCTAATTCCTGTATCTTGAATATGTTTTCTCTGCGTAACAATATTATATGAGCTATGTTGGATATGGTTGGCTATTAAATATTATTAAGTTAGTGCTACAAGTGGGAATCAGTCGTAGAGATAGTAGAGGATGAGTTCAGATATCGCAAGATTAGAATGTTGGATTGTATGAGATTGGAATGGGAATGAGTCCCCTTATTTGATGAGATATTAAGTTGGATATTTACTGTGACTCCACTGGATTGGTACCCCAGATGGATTAGTTCCCGGAGGCATTGACCGTCTATATATGGTCGCTGTACGGGGGTATGATCATACTTTGCCATTGGGCGCCGGCATGGCCGTCACCGTCCTTGGCTGAGGTGTTGCCATGTGGGTCTTGCAAACCCCAATATGGTGGCCTCTAGTCACATAAGAAGATATGTAAAAGTAATTGAAGAGATAGAAGACGATGAAGATATTGAGAAGTATATTGAATTGAGAAAGAGATGGAGTAGAGGCTTACACGTTTGGATACCTTCCTCACATTGCTTTGTCGAAATTGTTTATTGGTTATGTATGCATAATTTATTGTTAGTTACTGACGTGTACTGTTTGTTTCCTTGTTGATGGCTTGTCTTTGATGGCCCTGCTATGACACGTTGGTTTATGACCTTACGTTGAGCAGTAGGGGTATCATAGATAGTACTTGCAGGTTTTTTTTGGAGTTTCTTTACATTGCATACGGGGGGATTGAGTGAGAATCTTGACACGTGCCATGTTCTAACTAATTTTGACGCTTCACGTGTTTTGAATTGTAATTGAGTATGTTTTTGGTTTGAGGCGTGCCCTCCTTTTGATGTAATTTGTTCCGCTGCAAAGATTTATTTCGTTTTATATTTCGTTAAAGTATCTTGAATGGCTTGTATAGCTGGTTATGTTTTTAGAAAACCCAAGTGTTTACATGGGAACCACGATCCATGCTTAGCATGTCGACAGAGGTTTTGGCGATGATCATTCCGCCGTGATTTTGTTGCAAGGCTATTAATGCCTCTTCTCATGATGGTTTATTGTTTGTTGATTTTTTTGGTGCGTTAAAATTCAAGGCAGATGCTGCCGAAATTTTTGTAGAATTTTATTTGAAAGGTTTTCTAAAACCTCTTTAATCAAACTTAAACATTATCTTTTTTCTTTATTTTAAATTATTTTAAACGTAACACCCGAATTTCCTCCGTTCTCTTCCGGTTTTGGTGCCGTTCAGAGGGTCGGAAATTCAGGGGTGTTACATGATATTTCTTTCCAATTTGGGCATGTTTTTTCTCCCCCTAAGGTAAGGAATTTTGATTCGTCAAACTGACAATCAGCGAATCCAGCTGTAAATAAATCGCCATTAAAAGTTATGATTGTGGTTTGAATGATGATATGATGCTAAACAATTAAGTAGATGTGATTTATGTGTTATCCGAGTATTAATGACAATTGTTACGTATGTTGGACAATTCATGAGTTGCGTGATAGATATTAAGTACGGCAAATAGTGCATGGATAATGGACTTATAGAGAAGTTGGTGGTAACTGGTATTTCCTTTTGATTGTAAGGATGGTATAAACTTTGGTCTTATGTGCTTGAACATTTGTTCATGTTAATTGTTTTCGCAAAGCTTATGAGTTCGATATTAATCTTACACATAAATACAATGTTTATTTGTTTGTTTGAACATTTCATTTGCCAAGTACATTCATTCGTCATTACAAAGAATGTGGTGACCATAATTCTTTTCAAGATTGTTAATGATTGCGCAAGTATGATTGTAAGTAGTGTAAACACGAATAAGGATGAGGAATTTAAAAAATTAAATAAATAAATAAATAAATAATAAGATAATATTTACACGTGATTGTATATGAAGTTGATTAGTTAGATAATTGATATGATAGCCTGTAAATAAAGTCTTGATCATATATTAAGGATAATATTATAGTTTTTGAAGTCAAGCTGGTGATTTATGTAAATGAAGTGGTAGCATGAGTGTTAGTTTTTTTTTAGTCATGCATCGAGTCATGGATTATAATCAAGAGGTGATGTAAAAGCTTAGAGTATGTTTAAGTAAAGAGATTATGTACCTGATAACATGAAAGATTAATTATTTAACTCATACAACTGCGCGAAAGTGTTAAGTACAATTCGGAGTAATGTCTAACCAACCCTAATATGTTATATAAATGATTTTCAGTTAGATTTTGAAAATGTCTCCCAAGTGTGAGAGTTAGGAGGTGATGATGACCATTCTACATTATGGTGGGTTTGACCATCGACCACATCAATTTTTCGTTGTATATATTTTCTTAGTTATCAATAATATTAAGTATCATATTAGTATAGTACATTGCATTGGCTTGTGTCATGTTCTTTGGATTAAGTGCAACGACTTAGAGAATTACATGTTTATCGTAGTATGGATCATTTTGAAGACATTGGTTAAGCTGATAATCCAGTTATAGTACTAATGGGTTGTTACGATTGAGTTGAAGGATTTTATAGATGGGATAGTCATGAATGTGGTGATTGAATCTTTAGGAATACTCTATATTGTTCTCGTCCAAAATTTTATTGTAGAATGTCTTCCTAAATGTATATCTTAAATAATGATTCAGTTGTAGAAATAAAGTTCTCATCTATATATATAAAACTCACTAACATTTTAAGGTAAAGTGTTGAGTCTTTGATTTTTTTTTTTAGATATAATTGCCTAGCTAAAGTAAGTAATTCAAAAGTCAAATAAGTTGTTTAAATATTAAAGTGGGGTTTTCTCTTTTAAATTAAAATTTTAGTAGTATACAAGTATTTCCTGAAACTTTTCTATATGAAAATGTCTTGAAATTGACTTATATCATGTTATTATTTATTAGTAAAAGTTATAATATATGTCCATTTACTAGTATGCTATGGTCATTAAACACTACCTTGAATGATTTTACTACCCTTACTACATCAATTTCATCCATGCCTTGTTAAAACATTTGATATTGGTGTTGAGTTTTTGTGTGGCATAGTCATGTCTACCAATAACGCTTTCCAAACTCATACAGTGATTGAGACTGATGCTTTAATTTGATTGATGCAATATATAACGTTTCCTAAACATCTTATGTATGTAGTGAGACCTTAAGAATCGGGTGAGAGTAAAAGCGATAGTCAACCTATTAGCCTGAGTTATTTAGTTTATAGATATTTTGATGAATTATACACTATAAGGGCCCCCTGTTATTTATTTTGATTTCGTAAGCATCCAACTCTCATCATAATTAATATAGTATTTCATGTTTGTCATGTGATAATGACTTTAAAATCACTACTCTTTTGTCAAAAAACGAGCTGATGTGGTTCTTCGGGTTATTTTATTCTATTTTATTTTATTTTTTTTTTCTTTTTTTTTTCCCTTTTTAAAGACACATGAGTTTGAGTATAAAGGAGAAACGTGCTATTCGCAAATCCTCTGGTTTTAGATTGTATTTCATAGATACGTAATATATCTTTTCTTACATAAATTGGTAACTTTATTTAAGGTGGATAGTTAAAGAATAATCATCATAAACAACACGTGAAGGGCCTATGGATTGATTCGAGAGAGCACTATTGATGAGTAAAGATTGATAATTGAGTCTTAATAAATGCTGATATGCGTGATATTTTCTTTCTATCAGATGATAATGTGAAGAAGAATCGTGATGATTTTAAAGCATTTACTAAATTGAACAATAATTGAATTTTTTTTTTTATATAAAAAAAGGAAGAAGAATAGATACAATGATATTTATAAAAAAAAAAATAATAAATAAATAAATAAATTGTCTTCTCATGACCTTCTAGGCAGTTACAAGACATAAGGATAAAATAATCTAATGATGAGGTGAAACGAGCGTCTTTGAACACATAAGATATAAAGTAAATTTTTTTTTTAGTACTTTAGACTATCTCATTGATCACCACTTATCCTGCTAGTGTTTTGAAATAATAACGCTTATATGAGACTCCAAATGAAGCCGACTTTACATATGTTACTGTTTTAATAATGATTGGTGTGATACGTGGTAAACTAAGTTTGAAAAGTGACTTCATGAAGATAATGTAGTCCTAATAAAAGTCAGAACCGTTTCAAATCTAAGTATTGAAGAAACGAAAATGATTATGTGAATAGTTATAATTTGAGAGATGAAGCGAGATAAAGAATTATGTCCTAATCAATTATTATACAAAATCATTATTATGCGATAAATAGAGTTAGATAATATTAACATTGGTGTCAAGAAGTGTTTTGATTTGATGTTACGAATTCATTGGATCGTAATAAGCATGTAATGAAAAGAGTTTTGAAATTTTAACGTGTTTTGATACAACCATTTATGTTAGAGTTGTCATCTCTAAGTTCGCATCTTAAGTTGAAGGGTGTTTGAATTCCACTTATTTGCAAGGGAATAATTGTGATGCATAATTTCAAGTGTTGCATTATTTTGTTAGCTTCGTGTTGTTTGTACTTTAGTATAGTGTTAGAATTGTTGATGTAACAGTCATATGGTTGAGGTAACGGTGTTATAACTAGTTGGAGGCTGTGTTGTGATGAAAATGTTAGATATTGTGAAATTAGTACCTGTATCGCAACTTTATCAAACTTGTATTGATGTGTCGCTTTGCTATTTATATTGGAAATTCTTTTAGATGTATACATAAAATGTCATCTTTAGTACTGGTGTTATATATGTACATGATGCATTACTTTGGTCATACATTAGTTCGCGTTTTTCTCTTGCTATAAATCCTATACTTCAACATATCTAGTCGTATGGTAAGTGACCAACTGAAAAATGTTGGTGACCTCTATGTTGCCATTCCCGATTCTAAATCATTCTCATATTATCGTTATTAGAATGCGAATATCATGATGGATACATGAGGGTATTGTTAAACAATTATGATATGTGTATTAGTATGATGGTTATGAGCGTATAATTATTAGCTATGATAACTTGCAAAAATGAGGTACATATAATTGTAAATACACTTGAAACATGTATTATGTTCGGAGTTATTAATTTGAATTGTTAATCTACGAATCGAGTCAGGATGTGTAATTTAATATGTTATAAAATAATTTTATCATACATGATTAGTGAAAAGAACATTGCATGTTAAGTAAGAAGTTAAGATTATGATATGCTAATTAAAGTTAACGGTGAATCAATTTGGGATTGATAACCATCCTTAAGTCTAGGGTGCTTAATGGTAATACGAGTTAAGTGTTGAGCAACTTTATACTCTTTACTTTTGAGACTTTGCTGTTTTGATATTTTACCCCCATTTATGGTCTAGGTCACAATAGTTGAACCTTTCGTACATCGCAAGATTATCACAAAGTATGACCTTAGGTGGTCACGTAGAAGTGGAAAAGTTGTTTAAAAAAAATTTAGATAACAGGACATTTCGTGTTGTTACGTTTGCAAGTAATACACTTTATAAGTCGCGCGTGCTAGACCCCGAACCCTTAAACCTTGATGAGAATTTGTCTTATGAAGAAAAGCCTATCGAGATTTTAAATTCTAAGGTGCGCAGTACGAGGAGGAAAAATATAAAGATGGTGAAAGTTCTATGGGCTAACAAGCGCACACAGGAGGCAACGTGGGAAACCAAGGATTCCATGCGCAAGAAATATCCACACCTTTTTCCTGATGTTAGTGAGTTACGGGGTCGTAACTAAGTTCTTAAGGGGGGTAGAATGCGATAGATTTTTGCGTGTTTGCATGCATTTTCTCGTCTATGATAACAATCCATTGCAGTTTTTTTATGCCTTTGATTGATTGTTTGAACCAATTTGTGTGATACCTACATGTTTTCGATTAATTGTTTGAATTAAATTGGGTGACATCCATATGCT